>JAZHYW010047501.1:0-44472 GCA_037355805.1 Ixodes ricinus | reverse complement strand
GCTGAAAGGCCGGCCCGCAAGCAGAGAGAAGGAACACGACCCTCATTTTCCCACTCGCCACTGCGGAAGGAGGAAATCGCCTCTCGTTTTTACCTTGCCAATTTTCGATTTTTTCTTTTTTTTTTTTTTTTTGCTGGCTGCTTGATTTTTTTTGGGCAAGTTTTTTTTTTTTTTTTTGGGGGGGGGGGGGGAATTAAAAGTTTGAAGGATTTGAAAATATTATCCCAGAAGCCAGCCGGCACACCTGCGACAAGGAGCTGAACCAACCGAGGAGCAGTTTTGAGCGAGCTTGGCACTTGCTCTTCCCAACGAGTTGGAATGGCTCTTTTTAGCATTGGTTTGGAGGACGATTCTTGCTGTTGTGAGAGCACAAATAACTTGTTCTGTTCAAAGACGTAGTTATTGAATCAAGTAAACAAGCCAAATATGGTGAATGCTAAATCTATTTTATTTGGCATCAAATGTTGGCTCATTCTCGTACGATAAAAAACAGTGGCTGTGCAGTGTGTATGATCTGTGGTCAACCTCTCCTTCCGTGCCGAAATCATGTCGTTGGCCGTAAAAAACTGCCTACAATCGTGTTTTTAGGGTGATTTTTTTAACGACTAGACATATTTCTAAAAAAAACGTCAGAGTTACGCAATTGGGGGTTGTGCCTTATCTGTGGTCATCAAAAACACCAAATCATTCATTTTTAAAGAGATGTAACGCACGTGAAGTAGTTCAAGACGTCCTAAAAAACCTAATTTGGACGCGGATCGTGTTGCCGCAATCTTTTCGGCCGCCGCGCTCCTGGCCCCTTCTACAGTGGCGTTGTCAAGGTTCAGAGTTTCTGAACCTTGACAAAGTCAAGGTTCAGAAAGAGGACGAAGTATTAAACCACATTTGGTAGTCCAGCGGTACGCCTGTCTCTTTCTCTCTTTATGTTCTATTTTCCTAAGTTCAGCTGGCCTTTTATAGTATTTGTAAACAGCTTTAACTTTTATGTTTGGTCTTTAAAAATTCGTGAAAAGCATTCGCGACGTTATCTGTCAAGCCGCGTCCGCGGACAGCGCGGCCTCCTTCGCAAGTTGTTCCCTCATCGAAGACGACGATGAATAAAAAATACGATCAAAATCTAAATACCTGCATAAAGCGCAAGGTCAAAATAATTCTAAGAGTGTTAAATGATTTTATTTCTATCATATTCAAATTTCAGCACACGTCGCAGGCAGCATGAAAGGCAGCACTGCACTCTTGGCGCAAATGAGTGCCCAGTCAACGGTCCTACACTCAAACACGCGTCACCACCCGACCTGTTTGAAAAATGAATAATTTCCAGTACTTTTGGTAGAAAAAGCGAATTTTCTACTGAGCGTGATATTTTTGGACCCAAAAGTCCTGTAGCCGAGATCGGTAGTTCATAGCGTCAGGAAGACGCAGAACGACGGAAGCATTATTTCCCGCGGAAGTACTGTTTTGACGTTGAATTCCACATAAAATTGTATTTGCACAAATAGTGGCAAGATGCCGAACTTGCTTGATTACTTTTCTTTTAAAGTCAACCTAACCAGGCATAATCTACAGGTATTGCAGATTTTATTTTAATTGGCGTACAGCGCGAAAGTCAAGTAGGGACATAAAGAACACATTAGAGCTCTGCATTTCTAGTGAATTTCTTTCTTTCTGTACTTATAGGCATTTAGCCCGCATGACTATATTCAAACATTGCCAAATCGTTTAAGCCTCCCTTCTTTTATAGTTTGTTTCATAGATTAATTAAGAATAGTGGCGAATCCCGGCTGGGTTCGGGTACAGATCTCGCACATGCTCAAGAACACATTTTGGCATGATTTCCCGCTTGGTGATGACGTTGAGCTGGCCGCTGTACCGCTTCTTTTCTAAGTAGGCCGGGCAACGCCAGACGCCTAAATTAGCCAAGCAGCCCCAAAACTTGCGGTAGTACACCTTCTGAACTCCTGGGGTTTTTGGAGATGGTCGCTGGCCTTCGCCCACCCTGACAGAGCCCCGAAGAATTATGCAAGGGCTGCAGAGGCTATCTGGGCATTCCATTTCTTAATTTGCGATCAAGTGGGAACAGAAGAGAATGAAAACTTCGTAATACCTGCTGTCTTTTAATAAATGGCATAATACATGACTATATTGTCAAAATGCAACTAATTTTACATGCTTCGCACTCTTACTGCAGTATTTTTTACTTGTATTTACTCATGATTATTATTTTGAACAAAAAAAAAACAAATTAGTGATGCATTCACTCTTCAGTGTGCCGTTGTTAGAACGACCATTTTTCAATTCTCTGGTAGAGCTGAAAGTTCAGATAAAAATATCCACCTTTTTTCCCTTCTGGTATAATGTTCAAGTTCCGTTCACTCGAGATAAATATGCGGTGTTGTAGCGTATGTAGCCGCCTGCGGAAGTATCTGAGTGTGTTTTAAAGCTGCAAAAAAAAGTAAAAAAAAAGAAAAAGAAAAGCGAGCCAGCTTGAACCTTTCCGAGCTCATATCTAGCCTGCCTAACTTATCCCTGATGTTTGGGATTGAAGCAGGGAACCTTGAAGGGTTACAGAGATTTTGTCCGGGGGCCGGTAAGCCAATTAGCACTCGCGCCAGAAAGTCGTAAAAAGCGAGGAGGAAAGTGGAGGAGGAAAGGAGAGGAGGAAAAGAAGAAAAGAGGGGGAATCTTCTGCCACGCTGAAGAAAATTTTGAGTGCCCCCTTTAAGATAACAGTGAAATGTACGGGCTCTGGGCAAAAAGAGAATAAAGACGGTGCTTTCATCTCCGTAGTGGGGTTTGGTTTTAAATGTAGGCGATTAATTGCCCTAACAAACACGTAGCGTTAACTTGCGATGAAAATCCTGTCTTTATTCTCCTTTTGCCCGGAGCCCATACTTTCCACTATCATCTTAAGCTTGAATGGGGACTAAGACGTCAGTGTCTTTGCGTGTGGTCGTGCATACCGGCAGCTACTGGCTCGTGGAAAAATTGCGCGCCACTTATTATGGTCACAAACATGATTGGTTCAGCATCCTTTTAAAGTTGAGGTCACACCGCTCATACAATATACAAAAAACAGTCTGCAAAAACCAAGTACCACGATATCCGCGGTTCGAATGCCGCGTGCCAAGTTTTCCCTTGAACTCAATTCCCTGGGCAATCGAAGCACGAGTATCGCGGTGACCCGCGTTCGAATCTGTATGCAGACTGTTTTTTGTATAACGTATAAGCAGTTTTACAGCCACTAAATTACCTGCGCTTAGAGTATCGGCGCTTTGTTCCCCGACATTGTTGTGGGCACCGCTATTTTGGTGTTTGTGCAGAGCAGACGCAACTGCGGATCGCCATGATTCAAAAGTGCGACTTCCTCACCATTATATTCGCTGTTAGAAAGCTCATGTAATATCAATTTGCTCTGTCGCAAACTGCCTAAACATTAGTGGAGGGCGGAAAAGCGTTTCCTGTGATTTAAGATAAAGCTTCAGATAACTGGCAAACATGATTTTAAGCCACTATATGGGGAAGTGAGTTTACTCTTAAGCGTTTCTTATTCAGTGGCACTAAGCAGTGTGATCCCGTCTCAGATTGACTTTCAAACTCTTACTCTTCCTTGTTTTATTTTAAAACAAAATTCGCCTGCAATATTTATAATTGGCGATGGTATATCACGTTCCACATATTTGATTATTTATTCGAATACTTCTGAATTGTGAGTACTATCACATAAAAGCTCAGCATCCTTACTCAAGGGCTATTCAGAAACGAAGGACATGCCCACGAATTGCTATGGTACATTATTTTTTATAACTAAATTTCAGATAATAGAATTTCAGAACCCTCGATGCTCTCCCAACGGCAATTAACTCTTGCAAACGCCTGGAGCGGGTGATGGTTTCCCAGGTATAACTAAATAAAAAAGGCGAGAAATCATGGCCATCCAACTTGCGACTAAAATTGTTGTATCATTAAAAGCTATAGTTGACTGTTTCCGATCGATCGGCTACAACTGTGCGGTCTGACGAAGTAATATTGATGGCTGACACCCAATCGACGTCGATGGTTTTTGCTGAGGAGGGAGAGTTCAAATAGAAAACACTTTGTTTAGGCATCGCTTCGGAGAGCTGCTTAGTTCCGGGCATTGACCAAACAAGGGACGATCAAAGCGCTACGCCTTGTCCTTGGTCACTGCACTTCTGCAGTCGCCAACTTATCACAGTTAGGTTGTTCCAGTTAAAACAACAGGAACACTGGTTTATTTTTTGTAAACTTTTGCTGTTGTGAGCAGCCGGTAAGTAGTTGCAAATTCTTGGAATTTTATTTCGATCCTTACGCTGCAACATTTTAAGTGACGTTTTTTGTTTTTTTAAAGAAAGTACGATTATAGATTTTGCGAATGTTGCAAGTAAGTAAATCACAATCCTGGCATGGTTACCTTTACGTGCATACTGCGCACGCACGCAAAATTTGGCGGATCATCTTTTGAATGTCCATCTTTAAAAAATAAAAAAATATTACTAAAACCCGATTCTTTGACAATACAAAACAGATCCTTCACCTGATACCAGAAATAAAGCTTGTCGCCAATAATGCTTATGGTCGTCGTACTCGCCCCACTAAAAAAATAGTTATTTCGATACCTTGAATGTGCGTGAATAATGCGGGGCTTCCGGTGCAGGAATGTGTGTTAAAGCAAACATAGCAAAAAAGTGTTTATGTACATCATATTCATAACTACAAATGTATTTCATTTCTTGCACTGTTGTAACTTGGGCCTTTAGTATGCAGTAAGAAGACGGTCGTTGATAGCTGTTGGTAATCCGAAAGAGAAAGTTTATTGGAAGTGGAAAGAAGTGAATAGCGAATTGCTGGGCAATTGCGCTTCAGGTGAAACTTGGGGTTTCAGTCCGATTCGTTTGATATTGACGTCTACGCTATCGGCGTTCTTCATCGGTTAGTATAGTGAGTGTCTTAACGAGGGGCATGTACACTCGATAGGATTTCTTGCGATGAAGATACCGGAGTCTAACTCCGGTGTCTTCATCGCGGACTTTAACCCACTTGGGTTAACCCCAAGTGGAAAAGCTTCAGTATTTTATGATGTGATAGCCGGATATGGTCTTGAGCAGTAAGTTTTGTTTCCTACAAGGGTAGCCAATATTATTGATTCAGCACTATGTAATGATCCATGCGTTGTTCGAGATGCGAGTGTTTTACCGGGTATAATTTAACGTAACATCGTCACTGCTAAGTGGGCTGTGTAGTGTAAAAGTGTACATTTACAATAAGGTCAATTATAACAAAATCGCAAGGGGTCATGAGAGTGAATTTCACACATATATTGCTGAATCTTTGTGTAGGTATGCTGATTCATTGTAGATTAGATTTAGAAATATCCTATCAGCACTTGCTAACAATCATATTCCCTTCTAACGCCTTAAACAAAACAATAAAACAATAAAACAAACGAAAAGAGTAAAACAGCGTTCCCGTATATATAAGAATTATAAAAGAGAACCCATGCACCAATCTTGATCATCGTTTAAAAGAACTGGAATTAGTTTCCAAAAGTGAAAATAATAAATATTTTTCTGGGTGAGCAAGGGCTGTCAGTACAAATGCGAAAACATACTGGATTTAACTACGAAACACGCGTAAAGAGCCAACTGGCATTCCCAGCATTTCTGATTCTGGTACAGTAATAACTGAAGAGGTGCAAAAACTAACTGTTTCAATGACTACATCTAAGTCAATATTCTTTAGACAAAGATGACTCGAAATCTGCCACTACTTACGGATAAATTGCAGAACCTCATGCTTCCCGTCGAAATAAGGGTGTGTGTGTGTGTGTGGGGGGGGATAAAAAATGTTTAGACTCCCTAGAGGTGGGAAAGGTATCTAGTCCGGATAAGATATTTCCCACGATTTTAAAAGCTTCCTCGTGAATATAGCGTCTGAAAATTTGTATATTATTGTTTGTAAATCTCTTGAAACGGGTCAATTACCTATAAAATGAAAAAAGTATGTAGTACTATTTTACAAAGGTGGATAAAAAATTAAATGTAGAAAAATATACACCTATTTCACTGAGTTATATATCTTGTAACCACTTGGAACATATCTTGTATAGCAATGTTATGAAGCACTTGGAAGATAACAATTTATTTCTCTACAAATTAACATGGTTTTCGCAAAGACGTTTATTGCATTACCCAATTAATTGAACTCTCACGATGTGGTTAGTGCAGCTGAAACCAAACTGCAAACTGACGCATTTTTTTTATCAATTTTCGCCAAGCGTCTGATCGTGCTTCTCACCATTTGTTGTTACATGAAATGAGTGCTCTAAACATTGATAATGCTATACTCAAATGAATAAAATACAACCTGAGTAAAAGAAAACAATGTTTCGCCTTGGGAGGTGAGAAATCTAAATATGTGGATTAAATATCGGGTGTCCCTCATGCGTCTGTTTTGGGGCCACTATGACTGATGCCGAATGTTATGAGTTTGCTTTGTTTGTTCTCTACCTTTCCTCCTTTCTGTGTTTTTTTTCTCTTTTTGCAGAGCACTAAACTTCCACTGGTAAGTCAGAGCCCTGTCTGTGTGTTTCTTCGTCCTGGTCCTACGCCTTTTTTTGACCTGTTCCCACCAAACAAATCTTAATATATTGTATCTGCGTTTTGTAGGTAGATGCGGATAAAGTTTTATATAATATCGGGCCTGAATAAAGCGCAAACACCAGAACACGTGGCTATGGATAAATGCTGCTCCTCCTGGACCCCGGTGAACTGATAAAAGTTCCCGGGATGCGTCTTACTTCGATGTGCCTCAGGTGTTCTGAAAGTCGAATAGCGCAGCACAAACTTCGGCACTTCGCCTGCTTTATGCTGGTATAGTTCCGTCCCGGTCATCCTCACTCGCTCGGCACGGAACTGCAAAAAAGGCAAAGCTCAACAAGGGGCTTTTACAGTTGTCCTTTTTTGTGATGCTTTCCTCAATCAGCTCCTGCCGTGCGAGTGACAGTAGGTGTGGCGAAACTACGAAATTGCCAAACAGATCAAAGTATGAGAAAATACTTTATTATACTTCATTTCACCTTCAGTCCAGACGCATTCGACGCTACGAGATAACGGGACCAGTCAAGCAGTGCCAAAGGCGCAAGTCACTAGTACTTTTTAGCTTATGACAGGTTCAGCGATGACAGAACGCGACGAACACTATGATGGTGTGTTTTGAAACTGTTTGATTGGTCCCATCAGCTCGTATGGTCGGTTGCGTCTGGACGTAAGCTAAAACGAAGTATAGAAGAATGATTCCTACTCCGTGAATAATTAAATAGCGCGTCTGCAGAAAAACAATTACACCATCTTCCCGAGGGGAACCATGGGGTGATGCGGAGCATCGCGGATCGTTATTAACGGTGTTATTAACGGTGTTAGTAACGTTGTTAGTAACGTTGTTAACTTGGGTTCCACCGCTCGCTTCGTACGTTTGCGTTGAACTTCACGGTCCCGAACCTCAGGTTCTGCTGCTCGACGTTCTCGAACCGCCGCTGTTTCAGGTTGTCGTAGTTCAGCATCCGCCGCTCGACGTTGACGAATGGACGCCGCTTCTCGTTGCCGTAGTTCAGGGTCTGCCGCTCGCTTCAAGCGTTTGCGCTCAGCGTCGCGTGCCCTACGCTGCGCAGCTCTGTCTTCAGTGGACGTAGCGTTGCTGTTAGTTTGTGTGGTGTTGCTGACGCTTGCTTGCGCCAACCCACTAACTGACGGGACTGTTGCTTCCATCACACTTCATCGGAAGAATGGAGTGAAGTGGAGTCAACAGCGCTGAACTGAACGCGCGCAGCGCGCTACCACTGCTTAAATTCACACTTGAAGGAGAGGAGACTAGAGGAGGAGAGTTGCGCATGCGCGCGCGGTGTGAGTAGAAGCGAACGCACGCGAAGGGCACGCAGCTGGTAGAGGAGAGAGCGGAGAGAGTAACGCGCAGCTGTTGGAGAGAGGAAGGAGGAGAGTTGCGCATGCGTAGTGTGAGTGCGGACTACGACGCCGACGCCGACGCCGCGGGACATAGACCCGAGCAAGAGATGCTCCGCATCTAAAAATATTCACATTGCAGTGGGCACAACCCGCTTCCGGGAGGAGGCATGCGCATAGTACCGTCCACGCTGTCGCGCTCCGCTAAAGAAAAAGTTGCCACCTACGCACCGAGTGACCTGATTGCCCAAAACAGCACACAGCTGTCTCGTGGGTTGTCCACTGCGCTAAGTGGCGGCATCCTAATTGAAAAGAGAAGCCCGCGAGTTAACGCGCGTCCAGCCGTTCCCAAAGACGCCAATGATGCCAGCGACAAGGCCATCAGTTTTTCGAGGCGTAACATGTATTATCTACTAAACTATTTAGTAGGACACACTCCCTTGCAGTCCCTATTTCACTTTGGAGTTATATAAGTTTCCAGGGGCCTCCAGTTGGCGCAGCAAGTAATGGTGTCCACCTGTTTAGCTACTCGCGTTTATTCGGGCCCGATATTACATCGTGCGTATGGAAGAAAATATCTAGTGAAAGAAGCGGCACCCGAAAATTAACGCCTGAACGTATGACGCGGGCCAAAATTTTGAGGGAAACCGCGTTGAGTTTACGCCAGAAAAAATGGTACATCAATTTTATTTCATCCAGAAGCGTTTGGCTCAGAAACGCACTTCCCGTGAAGCAGAACACCCCACCACTTCAGAACGATGTTTACCTGACATATTTCCTGCCGCCGTCCGTACTTTGAAATTCAGGCTTGTTCGTTTCCGAATAATATCAAGACGTAACTCATGCGGAAACGCGCTTGCTGTTGCGGCGCCATGTTCCACGCCAATTTCACTTCCAGCGCCCACGCGGACGAGCAGCACACAGAGATTGGGGTCTCCTTTTACTGCTTCTACCGTTTTTACCGCCGCCGTCTATCTTAACATCACAAAAAGAAGAAAGCGATGAAGGAGCGTACGTCCACAACAAGCCTTACTTTCCCATTGCCGAGCACTCGCCGCAACGAGAGACGTTCAGCCGATGCACTCTGTAGCTCTTGGCGGGAACGAGTACTTCTGTAACGTTATTACGGCGCCCTGAAACGTTTTCTCGAGTGGCCTGCCCTTTCCTTTACCCCTTCCTGTGAATACGAGGGGGGAGGGGGAGCAAAATTTTTTTGACCCGACTGCTACGTTTTCGCAGGGTAAGCAGACCTAGATTTAGGAAGGCTCTGCTGTTTTTCCAAGGCGTTGCGGGGATCTCTTTGCAGGCGACGTCTAAGTAGACAGCTCTCGTCTAGACTCTAGCACCCTGTAGTTCCGCGGACTTTCCGAGAATACACTTTATGTATCTACCACCTTGTATAAGGTCATGCAAGTCCTGGTATTTGTTCAATTGAGTTTAGGAGTTGTGGTTGGTAAACATTTGTCATTTTTGCTTTGCTGACGTTTAGTGATTTTAGTTGTCTCTCGCAATTTCGGGTTGCAGTATTTAAGTAGAAACTACTATATCGGTGCGGCAACACTGTTTTGAGCAGGGTGGAAAATAATCCGCCCAATAATCCCGAAAATAAAAAAAAAATTATTTATTTACCACTTCTCTAATGTTTGATGCTTTCTATGTGCATTCGTTTTGTATTTAGCGACTTTGGTTAAAGACCAAAGTCGTTAAAAAAGTCGCTAGCCGCTAAATTAAAAAAAATGTCGGTAAATGTATAGAAAGTCGCTAAATCTAGCAACAAAATCGCTAAAATGGCAACACTGACTGCACGCCATATTTGAGGGCGCACTTCAGAGCGCATTCACAGAACGAGCTCACATTAATAGGCCGCTAAGATAGGCACAGTTGAAGGCGGGAAATGCCCGTTGCAAAACAACCGTGGAGGCTCGCCATCAGCTTGCGCTCAGCAGTCACAGACACAGGTAGAGCCACCACGGAATACTCCTTACCATAGCCTCCTATATTCTGACAAAGCCTGGAAGATTGCCAGGAGAAGCGGACGCCGAAATGGAAATGGTGGAGCGGCAGAAAACGAATGAGAGGACAGCCACGTGACTGGTGCCACACTGCGGCGAGACGCCGAAACACACTTCTCCCGAGCGAACAATTGGGTTTCGGGTCCTCGCCGCTGAAAAAGCTACGCGCTGACGTCCAGGTTTCCCGAGAAATGGTTCTTTGATGCTCTGGGCTGCCAGATCCTCGAGCTCCAAATCTGCGATTGGGAACTCTATGACTCCGTCGTCGAACTGCCAGGCTTTGTGAGTATAGAGGAGGTTATGTCCCCACAGAAAGTTTTAGTAGAACGTGTTTTCATGTCACGCTCTTCGTAGCTCGAGCTCGCGTTGCGACTTCGATGCATGCTTTGAAGCGCGTCACCGTAGCGGTGGCGGGGCATTGAAAATGTTCTACAAAAACTCATTATTGCTTAGCACTGCACCGTGGGCTTTGTGTTGTGTTGTTTGTGAATTTTGGGACATTCCGATGTACGGGTGGAATACGGAACTTAAAACACACCACTGATATACACATTTAAGGAACCTTAGCATTAAATTCGTTCTTTTGTTTCAATCCATCTGTCGTTACTCAAAAATGGTGAATAAACACAAAGCCTGCGTTTGTAAAATACAGAAAAAAAATCACCAAAATATAAATAAAAAATTTAAGAGCGATATAACTTTATGAGAGTGTCCCGTAAATCTTCAAGGCTGTCAAAGACTTGTCAATAGACGGCTCGTGAGCCTATGCATGGCTAGTACAAACTTCACTGAACAGACCATTCTGGTGGGATTGCCCTTGAGTGAATGAATGCCTTCTGCTGCCTACATTTCGAGCATTTGGCAACATCGATATTTTTCTCATCAAGAACAAGTACGAATTACTTCCGGCACAATGACGTCACGTATATATGATGTGTCGGGCTGACATATTATTCCTCAAAAGCGTACTTTGTGATAATTTGAGGCACATTTTTGATTCCTTAACATTTAAAACAACTGTTATCTCCTGTTTCCAGAAAGCCGGTTAGTTGTTTTATGAATGTCGGTATTTAGTCAACTCAAAACAACGCTAGGTTTCAAAATCTTATTAATCCGATGAATTTGCACATTCGCAAGTAGTAGAACTCCTTCACAAAATAACCAGACTTGATTTATTATAATGTTTTACGAAGTTCTGATTAGCAATGCCATACATGGAATTCCTTTGGTTGATTTGGAGGAATACAATAGCACTCCAACTGGGGTGTGTGTATGTTTATACAACCTTAACTCAGCCTGCCTCGACAATTCTCAGCTTTAGATGAGAAATTTAGCCGGTCGCAATACAACTGCAAGACTGAGTTTTTTTACTTGCATTACGCAGTAGTGATACACGACCGCACGCCGGTACGATGCTACCTCAGATCGAAATGAGCAGGGTTTAGGATTGAACCACGGTGGATTGAACCCAGGAACCCTGGGCTCTGCAGCGCAAGCTTTTGCTCCACGTGCTCCGAGCTGGTGCGCGCCAGCCCACTCGGCTACCGATCCCCCAATCACGCTTAATTGTCGCGCATTTAGCGCGGTAGATGCAAGCGCGTGCTTGCACGGTCGAGAATAATTTTATTCAAAATGCAAACATTTCTTTGTTGTCATTTGACTGAAGCTTTGTCTCTAACTCAATTTGAATATATATTAAAGTGATTGCTATTAAGGAACTTCTGTAGCAGAAAAGCCGGCGTCGGCGTCGGTGGCGGACTGTAAAATCCCGATTGGTCGGTAGGGTCATGACGTCACAGCCAGATGACCTCGAGCGGGAATTTAAAAAAACCCACAACGCTCACGCGAAACGTGACGTCACGCGTGGAATGAATGCGATTTAAACATGACATGTAATGCGAATTAAATGTCGCCACATGTCTCAAGTGATTTCACTTTAAAGAGGAGTTCATTTGCCTCGAAGAAAAGATCCGAAGAATTTTAGCCGGAGGCGGGAATCGAAGCCACGACCCTCCGGTTGCGAGCCAGGCTCGCTACCCACTTAACCACGCCGAGACTTTTTTTTTTCTTGCAAAACACGCGAACATATTACGTCAACTTAAAAGCTCTTAAAGTCTTCCGTAGAATGATGTTAAAAATTTCGCATATCGAGCAGACTCATACAAATGCCTAGTCACTCGGGCTTCGGTTCACACTGAGCAAATCCATTCTCTACGTGTTTTTACAAAACTGAAAAAAATAAGATTGCACTTCCTTCGCATTGGAGTCGGTATGCCTGATGGCCACACGGGAGTGCCATATGCTACACAAGACCAAAAGAAAGAAAAAATCATAAGGTACAAAGTCATCTTTGGTTAATACTGAATATTTTTTTAATGTTCGCTAGAGCAAAATGTTTTCTGTCCCCCAAAAAAATAAAAACACCGGCCAACCATAAGTAAAAACATGCCCTATGGTCTCAGGTTTTTCACAGAAAACGCAGTCAAGCGACCATGGCACATCCATTGCCTTTCGTCTAAAAAAAACAAAAAAAACTTGTCATGCAAACTGTTTTTATGCAATTTATAAAAGAACGGACACTTGACTCGCTTGAACACATCTTTTCCTAGGCGACGCAGACACTCTGGGACAACTTGGGAACGAGCAAGGGTTAATATTTAGCTATCGCGTTTTACACTTCAAGCGAAGCTTAGGTGTCCTCCTGTAATTTTGTTATTCACTTTTTAATACTATTAAATTTTTGCCAAGTTAACTTTAAAAAAAAAACGAAGAGGTATTTTTAAACGCAACAAGGAGAAGGAGTTACTTTGGCTAACGCTAAGAATGCAAAGGGACAAGTGGGGCGTCAAGGAACGTGCCAAATATAGTGCTCGAAACAAGAAAACAAATTAAAATATCCAAAGGAGGTTGCCCACAGTCAGAGAAAGGGATTAGCTATACGTGCGTACGTTCGCACCCAATACTTTACCGTGGAATACATCTTACTCCTCGAAACTCAAATGGCCTTGGCGTCGACAGCTTTTGCGTAACTGGAATGGCTGGACGCTCACAGCTTCGGCTCGGTATCTTCCTCTTTTGAATTGAGACGGTTGGTTGTTGAGATCTAGCGTCGGGGAAACCACTCGAGCAAACAAAGACAGACGTCTCCGCTGTCTTGGCGAATCCGGTATCTCGGTGCATCGGTGGCAGCCCTGTCCCTCGTCGAAACGCGATATTGCTACATCTTGGACAGCGCGAAGCGCAGATGTTTTTTCGGACGCGGAATTCCCCCGATGTTCGGGAAATACTTACCGCTGCAGGCGCTCCGCCTCATTCAGACAGGCGAAGTAGGATATACTCTTCTATTAAAAAAATGGTTAGCATTTTTGTGCGTGTATATGAAAGAAAGGGTGCCGTAGCAGGAGCAGCGGCATGAGAGAGGAGGATGTTTTTGATTGTGTTGAGGTGTTTTTGGAACTAGCCGGTGAATAATGGATTTTATCGCTGTAATTATGGGAGGCGTCGACGTCCTAACGCATCCTTGCGAGGGGGCTGATGCGGGCTGCTAATAACAAACCCCGCCTCCGAAAGGATCAGCGAAAGGAGCCTCAACGCTGGCCGTGATGGCGCGGAATAAATGCTTCACTAATTGCTTCCGGGCTCCGACCGAGCTTGCGGCTCGAGGCTGAGCGCCACCGTCGACACGGGCGGCTGCGAGACGAAATTGGAAATTTCGCGAGATAATTCTTACTGCAAATTTATTTCCGAGATGTTCGATGCTTCAAATTATATGCGACTGCACCACCGATATTATCATGTGACTCAGCACTTGTCAGTTCGTAAAAAATATATCTGTATGGCGAATAGTTCGAGCAGAGAGCATTCGTGTGCAATCGCTATACGGAAACTTATGTTTCTGACGTCAAGTCAGGGCGGCAGTGCTGGCTGTAAAACGGCCGAAGTGCAAAATATTTATATAAAAAAAAAACATGTTCGTCTCTACACACAGTGGCCCCAGCCGCTGTCAACAGATATGGGTTATTGATTTTAAGGAGAGCTGGTTTCTGGACGAAAGCTAAGACGTAGTATATTAGCGTGGAATTTCACCTCTTTTTTTTTAAATTAATGCTCCCGCTCAAGTGCGTCCAGCTAGGCTGCACGGGGCTTATCCGAAAAAAAGCATTGTGTTTTATCCACTCACTGAATAATCGAACATATGCCGTTCTTCATTCAATGGCTGCTAGGATCAATGGGCCTAATTCACTATTGATGAAAGCTGTTAAGTTTCCGCTTTAAAAACTTCTCTGCAATCAATGTAAGTTATGAAAAACCAAGCAGACGTAGAACTGGCTAGGAAAAGAGTTATTTTTATGATCATTAGCCGTCTTGAGAGGAAACAAAGTCAGAAGACAAAAGTCGCCAGAGAAGGAGTTTGCTTGAGGGAAATAAGGCTGGGCGCTTTAGGGAAGAAATTGACAGTCGAGGTACAACATCCATTGGGGTGCTTAGGTCAAGTGAGATTCGAGAGTATTTTGTACCTAGTGGTCAAGTCGACGACCTGCTTGAGGTGGACTCAACTGCTTGAGTGGTAAGCGAAGACCACAACCGATATCGCGGTTTAGCGACGAAAAGGTCAACACGTTACTTATAAATGTTGTAAGTAGTCAGATACAAAGAATTGACTTTTCTTTCCCTTCGCCACCCACGTTTTAGCGGCAAAAATATTCTCACGTGCTTCAAAAGGCGTTGCGGAGTGCCGAGTATGGATTTAAAGATATTTTTCGTTTTTGGTTAGAAACATATCGATTTTACACTCAAGTTTGACGAGAAGAAAGCTTCTTGAACCTTACTGTCGTTACATATAACTAAGTGGCGAACACAGCTTCATCTGTAACATTCTGTCTTCACCCCATTCGTGAACGCCAACCTCAAGTGAGCGAACATCTACAATGACCCATGACCTTCTCAACGAGGACCTCAAACTAGCACATGCCAACGAGACCGTAAAGCAAAAATAAGAGACTCGCGAGAACCGCCTCTGGTGCTTTGTAATTATTTCACGAGTCTGTATATTCAAGCGCATATTTGTTCTTATATTTTTACCTTTCCCTTGTTCGCGAATTCGTTTGCAATGTTGTCCCGTCTATTACCTCTGATTGCGCGAGCCTTTAACGCTAATTATATTCGCAATTATTACACTTAAAAAAATTTCCTTCTTTCTTCTGATATTACTGCATGAAACAGTTCAAACAGATGCTCGCTTGTGCTTGCTTTTTTTAAATAGAAATTCGTGGTCTGATATTTTACTAGAATTGCATAACAAGCGCGAGACTCACACATACCTCACCCAGGAAAGAATCCGGAAGAGACGCGCCCCACCAGTTAGACGATCATGTCGATGATGCTTATACGTGTCACAGCGCTCTCCTAGTAAATTAATCAGCGGGGTCCTTTTGTCGGCCTGCAAGAGACCGTACGTCGAATCTCCGGTGCGGGAGGGATAGGCCAACGTCCAGCGGCAGAGTCCGCATCCACTCACGCTGGCTTAGTCAGTGGTGTGATCAGAGGCACAGGCCGTCTCGTTTATTTGTTTCTCTTCCTGGCGGTGCAAGACAGATGGGTCCCCACCGGGGATCGGGGAATACCATACCGGAAGCTGAAGCGTCCAGGCATCTCGAGGCGAGCTCCCTTTACCGCTCCTTTTTGTTTTGTGCAATGGGCACGTAAAGTATAGCGGGTGTTAGTGTTTAAGTTACATGTTAATTCCTACCTCGTACATCTTTTTTTTTTTCTTGTATAGTGAAGTGTGGATAGTTCAAGGGTGCCTACCTATGGTCACTGACAGTTTCACAAACGCAGGGCATGGCAAATTCTGAGCATATCATTTGTACTAAAAATATCGTCGTCAGTAAATTGCGTTTTTAAAACATGTTGGATACGTGAAACCGGTAATGCGTTTCGAATGAGGTCTGGGTAAAATACTCTTGGGTCTCTAGAGTTTGCTCTAAGTGGAATGCGGAAGTGAACAGAGGTGAGGAGTGTAGGGCTGTCTATTGCATTATGAATTAGCCTATGTAAAAACTGAACATTCCAAAAAGACCTTGTTTTACATAAGGTGCCCAATGTTAAATTTGCTAAAATCGAAATATATTCATGGAAACACTTTCTTCCAAAATATCTGTCGTAAATGATGCCTACAGATCGCTTTTGTACATGTTCTATACTTTTACTTGCTGTTACAGAAATGGAGTTTAACACGACAGATGCAAATTCTAGTTTCGAACGCACGTGGGTGCTGTATAATCTCAAAAGACAGCGGTGAGTGCTAAATTATCTAGTTAGGCGAGACATTAGTCCCCAAGTACTTAATGACTGGCTAATAATGGAGTTTACATGAGAAAGGAAAAAATGTGGTCGTCCACAAGAACACCAAGGTCTCGCATCTGCTTGGTCCGACAGATCGTTTCATTTTCCAGAACATATACATAAGATAAATTGTGACGCTTTCTCGACAGCGAGACGACTTTTCTTTGCGGTGATTTAAGAAAAGATTGCTAGAACTACAACATTCTACCACTGAACGAAAATCATCCTACAGCAAAGTACAGTCAGAGATTGAGGTGACCAGCAGAAACAACTTCACGTCATCTGCGAACATGAGTACTTGAGAGTGTTTCACGGACGACATCAAGTCATTTATAAAAACAAGAAAAGCAAAGGTCCGAGGTTCGAGCCCTGAGGCACTCCTGACATAGAAATGAATGGACGAGACAAGAAGCCAGATACCCTTACACAGTTCTGCCTCTTATGAAGAAAACTCCTAAACCAGGTATTGTACTCACGACTGAGGCCATAGTTCCTGAGTTTGAGCAATAACAACTCATGATTGACCCTATCAAAGGCCTTGGACAACTCCAGATATATTGTGTCCACTTGACCCCGACACTGAATAATTGGAAAAGCAAAATGTACGGCCTCTTTAACGCGACACCTTTATTCACGCAACTCTTAATTAACTAAGACATCGCAATCATTACGTTGTATGACTAAAGCAAAGCCGATGACAATTCACCCTAAGCCCGACCATTGCCAACCACGTAAGTCAACAGAGCCAATCAACCAGCGCCAAAAGTTCATCATCATGGCGCTCGTAGTTGGAGCCGGCTCGGCCCTCAATTAAGAGCTAGCTGCGCCGCCTGAACCTCTATGGCTCTGAACCCCTTGATCGTGTTGAATGCGAGTGTAAATACACACGTCCTCTGTCGTCAGAGCTCGATAACCTAAATTTACCAAGGACCCCAAACTCGGTGCCCAAACTACGAGGTTCGTGTTTAAGCTGGCCCCCATCCCCTTTCCTCCTCCCGATTTCGTAACGGAAGATAGGTATACTTGGTTCGTGATCACTAGTTTCTTTGTTTGAATTAAAGTTTAGTTTGCGGCGCATAAGGCTCAATAATTCACTCGTTATTGCGGTGGTCGCGTAAACAACGGGCTTAAAGGAGGAAGTCGAAACACGGCAACTTAGTTATGAAATATATAAACCTCGCAGGTATAACCCACTTTAAGTTTGCATCGTTCGTAGTCTTGTCCCCTAGTTTATTTATCCTGATATCAGAATTTAGATTATGTTTCCTCACTCGCTCGCCTCTATACGTTTGCTCCTTAGTATTTTTGCCGTTTTTGCTTCCCGGAGCTTTTATTTGAAATGTTGTGGGTATCGAAAATTTTGTTTCAAGAAGGCCTTCGTGCACGCTGTTTAAAAGCGTTTATACACGAAAACATTCTGCCTCAATTCACTTAATTGGGACCATAAATTTAGAAAAGTACATCCTTGCGCAATAAAAAAATTATTTAGAGTCCTGCAATTGAATCATTTACGTTTACTACATTCAATGAAGACATAATGAAATGTTTCTTTAATGCATGTGCCCCACAAGTCTTGAGGAAGTGGCAATCAAGTTTTCTAATTTGGAAATTGCACTAGCATATACTAAATCCTCCGTCCCATTTCCCACTAGACGCATTAATCAAAAAGCCTTCTCAACTCTGAATAGTTGGTGCTACTGCTAATTGAATTTTTACGTATCAACCAGCATCCATCTACACTAGTAAATGATGCTTGGTTCCACCCAGACTGAAGTTCGAACGGCAGAGAGCACGCGAACAAATAACGTGATGCATGAGTCTCAAAACATCACGCTTAGCAAATGAAAAGTTCGAAATTACAACAGTGCGGATTTTGCTGTACGGGGTAGTTTTATTTCAGGCTATAAGTCGAAGGCATCTTTAAGCATAGCAATTCCGCCAGTCTGCGCTTCGGTTCCGCGACTCGCAACCATAAGAAACGCGTTCGTTTCTTGTTCCGGTACCAAAATGGACATTCGATACGACCCAGAACTCAGTCGCCCATTTTGATAATTGTCTCGCTATCAAGCATCCACCTGAGGCGTTGCAGGGAATATTGGATGCGGTTTCAATTACAAGTTGTCACCCTTTATCTTTTGCTTTCGTTCTCTCATTTGCTCTAACTCTCCTTTTCGCATCTAAGTATATCTTATTTACTTTCATCCATTTCTTTTTTTTTTCGGCAAATCTTTGCTTGTCGTATCTTTTGTGTCTTTTTATTTATCTTCTTTTCTATTATAATTGATTTCTTCCCAGTTTTTTTATCTTGCGCTCTTCAGGGACGTATATATTTCCGCATTCTTTCCACCTCTAGTTTAGTCACTTTCTTGCTCCAGCATTCTCAATCAATTGCTGAATTATTTGTACAGTTCATCCCCACAAGATTTCTATTTTTTCGTCCTAGGTACTTTCCATTCTCTCTCTTTCTATTTGTCCGTCTACTACCCCAGTGTCAGTCACTTTTTTTTCTTATTGAAGCCATTGTGTTTTCCACGTCTCCTTTTTGACCTTACACGTTTCGCTTAAAAAGCCACAAGACAAACGATAATATTTTTTTTTTAAATTCCATTCTATCATTGATTTTGAGTTGTTCTTATAGCCAACTCTTTCGCGTCAGTATTTATAATCGCATCCCGAAACAACTATTGATTCGCGGGAGCAAGCAGCGAGTGTATGTAAAATTTTGAAATAAAGCTTGTAGTGATTTACTTCCCGTGCCCCCCCCCCCCTTTCCCACTTGGCTTGATATTATTACAAGGAGTATAGTTGCGCCATCTTTCTTCGATCTCTGGGATGAAAAACAAAACAAAGCGCGCATCATCGGATGTTTTATTCGAATAATACGGGAGATTAAATGGAACGCCGGAGAACCACTCGAGACGGCGAAGCCGATTATGGGATATTCAAACTCTTTTAAAATCCGGCAATGAAAAAAGAGCTTCTATGAGCGTTGTAAGAGGGAACGAATAAACATCGACTGGTCTCGTAACGATCCTCCGAAGTAGTTTCGTTTTCTTCTATGATAAGGACGCAAAAAGGTGGATGGAGAATATCTCAGACAAGTGGGGACGCATCTGGGAGGCTCATATAATTGCGTTTATATTTTAGGCGCTATTGAAATCATATCAAGTTTTATAGTGTGTGAAAACCATGCGACGTATTTTTAAGTAAGAGGGGACAGATATGCCTAAAAGTTTCATTCTAAACATGTTTTAGTTATGTTTTAATTCGGGCCTTTTTTAATGTTGCAAATCCCAATCAAGGTCATCCGTGTCTAACAGACTGATATAAAGAGTGCTTAACAGGGGTAATCCTTCTAAAGAACACCATGGTGCCTCGAAAATGCTTGGCGTTAGAACTCAACGTACACAGCTGCCGACTTCCGCTGCTCCTTGCAAGCAATCTTTGCTCGTGGATATCGCAATAATCAGCGGGCAGAGGAGCGTAACTAGGACATGTGCAGGTTGTTCCTAGCCAAACCAGCCTTTTCTAAATGCCCACCTCATAAAACCCTCTTTTCAAGTCCCCTCGTTGGCGAGTTTGAAGCTCGGAACACAGGCAATCTCAACAATAATAAAATGAAGTACTCAGTAAAATTTATGATATTGACGACGCTTTCTTTTTAAACTCCCAGCTCCAAAAAATGTGTTAGAAACATATTCGCTATATCAGAGCACTCTTGCATTATACGTCAACGTTTAAGGCGACGGTGCAGCGAAGGCTGCATGTCGTGGACTTAGAATTGGATTTTTTTCGCTACTACTCTTTCCGCAGAAACACGTTTCACCGCCGCGATCTCGTGCGGTACACTTCACGTTTATGTAAGGTTAAGGGATACTGACAGAAAACAACACACGATCATTATTCGAGCAAAAAAAAAAGTGCTTTAATGATGGCACAGATGCCAAAGTTATCATACACCACAATTAAAAGAGCAACACCAAACTACCCGCCAAACGAAACGCCCTCGGCTAAGTCGATACAGTGTCAGGGAGCAGAGTCACTCGCCCAAAAAGTGTGCGCCCATAACTGAAAGACGGGCTGTCACCGCTAGCCGCTTGTCCCTTGTCAGGGTTAGAAATTATGAGTCGCCGACATTTGGAGCGTGGAAGGCGGCAAACACGAAGCATCGCCCCACACATGACGTGTTTCGTCGTCCATGTGAAAGAGGGGAAGTGCTGTCGAGAGTGATCTCCACTCATCCCCCTTGTAGCTAGCATAATGAGATATATATATGAAATGAACACTGATGGCCGCTTTTCATTTCTGCGAAGCACATTCGGTTATTGTCACATCATGTTTTGGCACAGTTCGGTGACTGTGGTAACTTCTCTCAGAATCGTGCCAATCGAGACTTAAGGGCTGTGAAAATCTGTAGTGTACCAAGAATGTCTTTAACTAAAAAAATAACTAAAAAAGAAGACTTGTGGAGACTATATAGCTGTGCTTAGCGTACTCTTGCAATAATGCCTCCGGTCGAAATGTAGCTAGGTTTGGAATCAATTAACATAATACCCTAAAAATTAAGTTTTTTTTTAGAATAATTAAAACTTAACCCACCGAATATTTCCCAGAATTTAAGAATACCAATTATTAAAGGCACACTTTATCACAAAATTATGTTAGACAAGGAAACAATAAGTTATTTTCTTTGTTTCTTTTTTTTTTACTCAGTCCTTAAAAGGGGGAAGATAATGTATGGGCTTGGAAAACAGTTCGTACTCCGCAGCAAAATAAAAACCATGGTTACAGCAAACTGAGCACAGAAAGGGGACAGACGCACTCTGATTAATGTTTATTTTGTTGGTTTATATATTAATATTAATTGTTACTTGTTTTATACAGTGAAAAAAACGACTGAATTCAAAGCTAATACCTATATTTGTTTTGAGAGACTCTAGTTTTAATATTCCACGTGGTTACGATAAGGATTGGAATGGAATTGTTTCAAAAAATCATCTCAAAGGTTTAGCGCCAAATGAGACCTTAGTCAGAGTTCATATGACGTAGCTATATCAATCGAGTCATATCACGGAGGTATTGGTGTGCCCGCTGTGCAAGCCTTAGCATAGCTCAACTGAAAAACAAGACAGTCGTTGTTAGTTTAAAAAAAAAAAAGGTTTCGAGACGGCGAGAGTCTTAATTTAAAGAGAAGTGTTACTTAAGACTGTCCACACTGTTAGCGGTGATTTCTATAAAAATTAAAATTAAAATTATAATTTTTATTACGATGTATCTTATTGTATGGCGTAATACACTAAGCGAAGCAGAGTAAAAACAAAAGCAGCTGGAAAACGCCTTACACTTTTCAATCACTTTTTTTTTTTTAAGAGGAAAGGCATTTGAGTGGAAAGCCAAACATGCGGTGTCTTTCGCCTGATCTTGAAGCCGCTAAACCAAACTTTCACCCCCGTACATAATGAATGAATATCTCCCAACTACTGATATACATACGCTGCCAACTAAAGGCCCGTTCACACTTTTGCGACCGCGTACGACCAAGAGAGACCAGACTGGTTTTTAAGCCTCTTGCGATCTCTTAGGACCAGCTCCGCTGTAGCGCATTCGGTCCTAAGAGAATGCAAGAGGCTTAAAATCCGGTCTGCTCTCTCTCGGTCGTACTCGGTCGCAAGAGTGTGAACGAGCCTTAAGAGTAATAGACAAGCACCTCCTCTGCGCGAGGAATTCTAATTGAAGCGCTCGAAAGATCGACACTTCTATTGTACCGAAAACTCGTTTCACCCACTCACATCGCAAGGTCCACAGCGGCACGAAACAGATTCCGAGATAGGAGAAGCGATCGAGCTCCCGCGCTCTGTTCGAAACCGAGCATCTCTTTGTTTTTTCAGTATTATCAAAAGCACAAAAGTAGAAAAAATATAAACGGAAGACTGGTAAAGACTGATTTAGGACATGTCGCGCCACCGCGCCCTTTAGTGTCGTAAAAACATGCAACGATAGAAAGCAACACGTACACAAATCACAAAAACAACATAGGAATTTTATTCATGCAAGCAGCTCACCTTTAATTTTTTAAGAACACTTTGTTTTCTATTTTGCATTTTACACTTTTTGGGTTGTCTGGTTTATGCTGCCCAATTCCTTTGCGCTTTCTCACAGATACAATACACGTCTCTGTACGGAGGAAATTTAAAAAGCGTCATATTTATGACGGCTATTTTTGAAAGCGCACCGTTTTCTCGATATCGTCGGATATTTTATGCAGTTTTAACAACACCCCCTGTCCCTCCCCCCCCTTACGCACCCACCCACCCTTTCCCAACTTCGTTTTTGCTCGAAAATCTGATGGCACGTTGGCAGTGCCAGGTTCCTTTTCTTTTCTACATCTTGTTTATGTTATATCGCAAAGCTGGACCGAGCTCCGCAACTATCTATTTAGCAAAGCAGCAAACAGTCATATAGTGTTCGGCCCTATTTGTTTCGAGTTTTGAGATTAGTGATTCTCGTGTCGATAATCGCATTCGCAGAATACACCTCTCCACTACGTTTCTGGCATGCACCTCGTAGCGTTTAAGAATCATTAACTCTGCATTCATCCTATGCTTCGTTTCACCTCATAAAAAATAGCAGCGGACGTTACAAACCGCCTTCGCAAATACAGGCCTGTAAACTTACGTGAACGATGCAAACGCTATTCTACCTCTAAACTCACCAAACTGAGGGCGCAGCGAATGCGAATTCGATCCGGTTAAAAATTCATTAGACATTTATCGCTTACCTTTCTGCGCCAATCTCTTTTTCTACATACAGATTCGGAAGAATAGCCGAAGTGCAAATACCGTATCAAATGGTGTTGTTATCTCGCATCCGGTAGTTTAGTTAATAAATACCTAGAAAAAGGGACACATATTTGAAAGAAAAACCAGAAGAACGAAGACAACGAACGAAGAAGAGGGCAAACACAAAACGTCTCAAACGCAGCTACTAAACTTTATTGACTCAACCGTTTATATACCATCCCTCACATATACATCTCCCGGAATTTGCATACGTCCTTGTGACCTTCCACTACGGTAGAGGCCTCCCCATGTAAATAACGACTATACAGGCAACACTTCAAAACAAAGGAACCTCCCAAAACCGCACCGTCATGAATTCGTTAACATGTACTACACAGTCGACTGATAAAGCAAACAACGAACCCATCAGCAAAGGTTAAAAAAAGAATCTATGACAACAACAAAAACTTTCGGATACCTCCATCTAGTGATATCGACAGTTATTTAATAAAAACTTCATTGGACGCTATTCTGACTGTCTCCTTCAAGACTCTTTTTGTACAATCATTTTCTTTGCTTAACACCATAGTTCTCCCCCAATAAGTCAAACAATTATTGCATTCCTGCGCATGCCTACCCATCTCATAATTCAAAGATCTGTTCTTGACCTCACTCGTGTGCTCAAAACGTCTGTCATTTAGGCCCTTTTTCTACTGTCCCACGTGCGAAAACCCACATGCCATTGGGACATCATACACCTATCCAACCTGAAAATCAACGGCGGCTTCCCTGTGCCGCTTTTAACAACCCTGTGCTCCACCCACATATGACGTAAGACGGTTCAGCTTAAAGTTGGAAAAGAAAAACCACCCCAACCAGGAACCTATCCGGCCACCACGAACAGTTTGCGTGAAAACAAATGAAAGAAGAAAATGCTTACGACTCTGTCTGCTTTCTCCCTTTCTTTCCTCACCATTCTTTCTTTGAATTCTAGACGACATGCGCGATATCTAGTTTTCCTTTATAAATGTTTTCATGGGTTATTGATTGTCCTGATCTCCCATCAGCTATTAATATTCAGTATCCGAGTCGATTGTTTTGGATTTCTCTGACTTTTCATGTTACTCAAATCATCCCAACGAGTCCCATGACCCGTATTCAACACTTGTATAATGTCCTCGGCGTAGCAGATATTGATGTTCTTAACCCAACTTTTGTGGCGTTTGTAACTCACCTGTAAGCAATCCGTTGTGCACCATTATCAAGGCGTCAAGCTGTTCATGAGCACAAAAAATAAACAAATGAATGAATGAATGAACGAATCATTCAAAACCAATATTTACACGTTTCAGAGCTCAGCTCTTAGGCGCCCGTTCAGGGTTGACAAGCCTCGCCGTTGGCATCGGCGTCGGCGGAACCATTCATTGCAGTACGAGAAGTTTTCTATAATTAAGCTACACGTGACGTCATGTGTGACGTCATTATGGACAGAAAAATTCACCCACTAAGTTTAGCAAGGAAATGTTTCCCTTTAAATTTATCACGTTAATTTTCCCCGCCACTGGAAGAGCAACAGCCGAGGAGGAGGGGAGAGTACGGAAAAGGACGAGGGCCATACCCTCCCCTCCTCCTCCTCAAGAGCTGCGCTCTAATTTGGCATTACAAAAAATTGTAAACGTCTTTAATTTTTTATTTATTTATAATAGAGTGGGATTCGCACTCAAACATCTTTCATACATTAATTTTAGTGTTTCTTTTTTTTGCCTTTGAGGATGATGTTTATATAATGCCGAGTAAAAATTTGAACTTCGACACATAAAGATAAAACGGATGACCGAAAAATAAAATGTGCAAGATTGAGGAGATTAGTAAGCAGTCAGTATCGATATGCTTATTTCCAACCTATTTCAAGTGTTCTTACAACTCCTTCACACCACGCTGCTGTAATGGCAATATGTTTGTTTCTTCTTTGTTTTGTCTTGTTAAATCTGCAAATTACGCTGTATGTCGACGTCGATGTTTTTTTTTATTTTGTATTACAACGCTATTGCGAAGTTTCCTTTTTAACGCTGGAAATTGAACTGCATGTAGATTTTGCCTGCGGCTTTGTCAAGCTGTTCCTCTGACAGCTTTATTCTCACGCCTACACTGTCGTGTACGCTGTACCTTATGCAAATAAGCAAACCAAATCAAATCGAACTTAAGGTGCTGCCACAAATGTGCTCAGGTATTTTACTTCACAAAATATTTAAAGGAAGCCAAATAAGATTAAACAAACTAATAGTAATTATGTTCCTAGTGCCTGTCTCTGTCCTTTTATTGACAATTTTAATATAACTTATCAACCCTGCATCCAAAGGATAGCATATTGATACAACCGTGGCAGCGCTAACTTTTGCACTTCCTGCTTCGAGTCGCGGTGCCCTAACAAACTTGACCACCGATGACCCCTAAGTGAATTGTGGGCATAAGTTAAGATTGCGTTTGCGGTTAAATCTCTCTTAGCATGCTCACCTTGTGCCCTGTTCGAAAAAGATGGTTACTGTAGCAAGTGGTATGTTTGCAGAGGTGCCGCAAACTATAGCCCCCATATAAAGCTGGATTGAATAATGGGAGCAAAAAAACCGAAGGAAGTGAGAAAGTATAATTTAGAAATAACAAAAAAAAACGTCAAGCCCTAAATTCAAATTTTTAATTAGTCCGTCCGAAACTAAGAAACAACGCTGCAAAGACAAAAAGAAAGAGAAAGAAAGAACGAAAGGTGAATCTGGCGTGAGACGATCAAAGGCTCACGCCTTTAGTCGGCGTGAAGAGACAGTCGACTTGATCTTGCATACACCCGTTGTCTCGACCACGTACTTGGACTTAAGATTTTCAAAATCTCGCTTTGTTATGATAAAAATACTCGTTGTCATATTAGAAAATAACTTTCTGCGCATAATTGATGGGCTGCGCGAAGTAGTTATTACGAGGTTTGGTTGTCGGAAGATGAAGCGATGATTTTGGTGTTTGAAACGTGCACACCTTAAGAAAATATCATAAAGCTAATCTAAGAAATGCATATACATATATCTTATTTCAACACATTAGAGAGAAAATTGGCAAAAATCCACGAGGAGCCGGGCTTTTTTTACTACTGTTCTTGAGGTGAATTGTGTATATTTTTCGACAAGATGAATGACGAAACGGTATAGCCCCTCGTCGGACAGAGAGAATGACAACATTCTATAGACTGAGTGTAAAGGAACGCCATAATGTAAATATATTTATATATAAAAGTTGCACACGAGCGCGAAAAAATTGTGGTATACAATTCTTACATAAATCCTATTTTGTAAAGACTGTTTGCTTGCGCGCGACCCTATTAAACATAGCCTACACACGGAAAGAACCATATCATCTTCGGCGAAGCGTGATGAAAAAATAAAGTAAGGCATACGAAATGATGCGACCGAATACAAAATAAAGAAAAAAAAAGAATGTTAGAGAATAAATAAGGAAAGCAAGGGCGCTCACCGACGTAAGGCGAGAGGTGTCGGAAAAGGAGTGTCGGAACTCAATCAGGAAAAGAGGAAAGTTTATCTAGATTGATGCAGAATAAGAAACACGAGGAGACCTATCATCCAGACAACATTTCTTCAAGAGCAAAATAAATTTAATTTGATCGGATGTTTTGTTTCCTGACTTGAATATCTCAGCAAGATAGCGGTATTGCTGGTAACGTTTCTCGCTTCAAAAAACAGTGAAACATGGCAAAAAAAAAAACGAAAGTGCAACGTGAAAGTGCAACGTTTATGCAAAGGTAAAAATATAACTTCTTGCCGTTGAATGCTTCTTTTTGTTTTTTTGCCACATTCGCACAAGCTCCACATAAACGGATGTTGCTGGCTTTTGTTGCGCATATTTAATTTTTTAAGTGTTTATTTTTCACTTAGTTCTGCTGAGGGAGAAGAGACCGCGCACTTGCATTTTAAGCACAGGATCGCCGAACCTGCTGTTGTTTCTACGGGCGCATAGATGAATGCGGAAAGAAATTCGAGGAAAAGGTGTTTATGAAAATTAACCCGGTTATTGGAGACTGAGATAACATCGCCAAAGTTCGCGTCGTCGCAAGTGCCGATTCCCCAATGCGATCTGTCTAAAAAGGCGACTTTGGCGCGAGCAAGTTATGCACTCTAGCCGTCCCGAAATAAAAGGGTGTACTTTTTCACTGCCGGTATTGACCGAGGCGCTCTGGCGTTTTGACTCCGAAACTCATTCAGCAACTCTTGAGAATATGGTACACAAAAAATTAAAAGTAAAACTTGTTTTTGTACTGGCTCGTCATGTATATTTTCCGGCACTAGAGAATAAGGAGAAAGCTTGGGGGGGGGGGGGGGGGGAGTACAAACACATAATAAATGTTGACTGCGTGACACGATTCTTTTCTGTTTCACTCAGTTTCCCACAGATGGCGCTACGTTTCGATTCCTTTTCGTGGCGTTATACACACACGCTTCTTGCAGGGTAATGGCAGCTCGGCCATTGAACTGACTGAATGTTTTTCTCAACTGGCAGCTTAAATAATGCAAGGCGGGTACTATTATGATTAAGTTTCTTGCCTCTTGATTTGGTCTTGGGCTTTCTTATCGACTAGTGTCACCATCTCTGTGGCTACGGAGCGGTAATAAAATACTAAATACGAGCCACGTCCCAAGATATTTAAGCTGTCAGCGAGTGCAGCTCCCAATACCCACAACGTGAGCGCGTCGCTGTGGTGAGTGATTTGTTGACGCTTCGACGCCATTGTCAACAAATGAAACGAGAGCAGGGCGAAGGTGGTGTATTGTTTTTAACCTTCCGACATCATTATCAGAACGACATTACGTTCCCCTGTGTCCAGTGCAGGGTGTAAAATGAACAGGTGGAGAAACGGCCCATAGAAGCCTACCGCAGCGCCGTGACCGGATTGTGTACTTGTCTGCTTGCGGGTACCACCGATTTGAGACAGGTGGCGCTGCGGCGGAGGAAAAAAATTGGAATCGGATTTGGATATAACTCTATGGGAGAGTGCGTAAAATAAACCGAGAGCACGACAGTCCTCTATTCAAAATCCACGAGAAACCATCTCCATCAGTTTAGCCGGTCGCCACTGGTCGCCCACCCGGAGTGAGAGTTCGCGGTGCTCCACATAGATGGTGCCACAAAAAAGGAGAAAACCGAGGGGGATTCAATCAGGTCGCTCATATGACTCTTGTTTCTCCACCTGTCTATCTTACACCCTGGTCCAGTGTATGTCCTTTCAGTCCAGCGGCTCCGAACGCCGTTCCGGGCGCCCGTGTTGGTAGCGCGAGCACTTCTTCGCTTCACCTCGTGGCTATCTTGTATAGCGCAATACGATACAGGTATAACCGACACAAATGTGCCTCCTTTACCGCATGACAGAGAAGGCACGCAGCTTGGAATCGATCAACGACGAATGACCAGCGGCTTGACATGGTGATCTTAGACTTTTTCGCCGCCATTGGTATTGCGCCCCCGGTGCACGAAGCACGGTTGACAACGCCACTCTGTCGTCCCCGTATAAAGAAGGAGGAGGGGTGTTGTCAGAAAAATAAGGGGCAACCGGAATCAAATTATATACCCAGAAGAACCTTGTCATATCTCGTTCCGCTTAGGTGGTTGGGGGCTGAAACAGAAAGAGAGGGCGCTACCTCGTCGAGGATCCGTCGATCCATTGGCTAATATTTCGCGGCAGTGTCCCCTCATCATAGTAAAGGTTAACAGACAGGAAATAATTTCGGCTTCACAGATGAGGATGATAAACTCGGAGAAGCAGGCTCTGAGTTAACCGAGAAACTATCGAAGGTTTAATTTATTGATGCAAGCGCGCGGTTGACCAGTGTAATGGTGGTTCTGCATGAGGTGTTTGCGTTCCACTGGTCGTGATTGGCATGCCACGCCGCATGCGGAATGTATGCTTTGGTACGTTTATTCCGTAAAAGTGAGACTATTGGTGAGGCTCATGCGATGTGGCCGTCTTTATAAAGTCGCGTCTTGCATACAGCAAGTCGCACAGCTTGGTAGTCCCATGTAAGGCTGCCAAGTTTAATGGGATGTGGGAAGTCGCGAAGGCTTAGCGTGGTCCTGAAAGCCTAGTACTATATTTGTGGCCCAGTTTACAGACGTAAAATGAAAAAAAAACATGAATTAAATTACCCTTGAAGACCTAGACCAGTTTCGCCCCCATGCACTCTTGGATAATTTTCAACATGATCAACATCCACTACCTCGCCTGCGCACGTACTGCATTTCCATGCAGCTGCTGTGAGCGGCTCCCGGTGAGTATGACGGCACAGCTACGTCAGCTGCGACCTCACGTTTTCCTCCTTGCCCGAACGCCGACGTATGGCGCCCCCAAGCGCCGATCCTGCAAAACATCGATCGCAGTGTGGGGGTGACGCGGCAAGGGAAGGAGCTCGGTCGGTCGTCGGCCACGGAAAAGTCGCACGTTGACGTTCATTCCTCGTGCGCGGACTGCCAAGTTTGCACTAGAAGGAGCGGGCGAGAAAAAAAAATGTGGCGGATAAAATCTTTCTTATGCTCCAAGAGGATCTCAGAGTGCTGCTCTTACGGAAGCGAATCCCAGTATACCGGCGTGCTTGAGGAATACGGGAGACCGCGGGGGCAGGCTGGCCCTCATAACTCGACGGATTTCTCCAAGGAAACCCCTGCGAGAACAACTCACACGCATCGGAAAACAGTCCTCCGATGACGACGCACTCGATCTCCGAGAACCCCACCAGCGATTTCACACCTGGATAATTAATTGACTCAATTTGGTGTAACACAGGTCACCAATGTGGTTGTTTCGAGTGAGTTATCGTCAGACGTCGTACAGTGGGTGTTGATATATTTCGTGTTAGAGGGATAGGGGCACGTGTTGGGAATACTGCGCCTCATCGTCGTGCCAGTGTGTTTCCGTTTTCTCGTGAGTGACGTGTCAGCGTGGCATGTTTGGATAACACGATGCTTGGGCGGTTTTTGCTGTGTATCCTGGTTGGGCTTGAAGTGAGGTGGATCCAGGCTACAGCAGTAGAGAGCGCGCCATCACCGACGGTGACCGCCGCGACAGCGTATCTACCAGTGATTTCTACAGGTAAGCAACATTGCGCGGCTAGTGCGCCTATCAATGCTAAAACATATTTGCGAAAACAAACAGAGAACGCATAGCAAATAAACATTGAAAAAAAATAGTTACACAGCAGTGTCCTGAAATTAATTACGCACAGTTTTTTCGCGTGCAGGTACGGAAGTATACGCTTTTTAACGAAGCCAGACTTGTTACATACGTGGTTCAAGAATTAAAATAAAAAAGCGTACTTAGATGCCAAACGCGAAATCGAGATATATTATCAGAAAAAAATGGGTGAAGCTTTTTTACTAAAATATATTACTCACTGACTATGTCAACAGCTCTGCCTAAGGATGTCATTGTACTAGCTGGAGTCACAGCCTTGAGGCGATATTGAAGCACTGTACCTCGTTATTCAACGTTGCCCAATGAAGTGTTTCTGGTTCTTCAGTTCTTTTCCTAAAGCCACGGTCGCACTGCTTATACATCATGCAGAAGACAGTCTGCAAACACGAGTCACCGAATTATCCGTGGTCCGAATGCCGCGTGGCCAAGTTTCTTCTTAAACTCAATATCATGCGGCATTCAAAGCACGGATATCGTGGTGCCACGCGTTCGAATTTGTCTTCAGGCTGTATTTTTTTATAAATTATAAGCAGTGTGACCACGGCTTAAGCGAGGTTTTTCTGTAGTGTAAAACAATTTCTTCATTGAGAAACATCTAAGCTCTGTGCAAGCGAATGAAGTGACTCGTTGAAGAGGCGGTCCCTTTGCGTTCTAAAGGCCTTTGGCTACCCACCAGGAAGACGCCGTTCTTTCTGTCTCATCAACTGTCTTTGACGAGACGCAGGCGGCGTGGTAAGTGCACATCTCCCACCTGGCCGCAAATAAACCGAGGGCCCACATGCTCGTTAGCCTAATAAGCCTCGAGTTATTCGCGCCTCTAGCTATCATCGACGCGCTACCCGAAGCACCGGCATTGCACTGAAATAGTGATGACCTTGCACGGGCTCCTGATGCAGGCAGATATTTGCCTAATACCGCTCCCCTCTCGGCGGCTTCGCGTTAAGTGAAATTAAATAAAGCATGTACGGGCACGCGGGTTCCCCGCGTGTCCGTCCGTCCTTTCGTGCATTTCCCGCTAAATTCAGCGGCGAAATTCACTTTACGTGCCCTATAGACGAATTCGAAATCCCCGCTAAATTTAGGAGGAAAATTTATATCACGTGAACTGACGTGACTTCAGACAAATTCAGGTTCCCCGCTTAATTTAGCGAAAACATTTACGTCACGTCACTTATACATAGGGCTCCATGTTTTGGGAGTTTTTTTCGTCAAATTTGGAGACTGTTTTTTGGAGTTTATATTTTTCCGAAGATTCGGAGTGTATCGAATTTTATATTTGTTTAATTCCCAACTCTCCAAAATTTGAAGTTTAATTTTGCGGTGTTTCTTATTAAAATGAATAGATACAGTAAATAATAACCGGATGTAAACAAATGCCAGACAGAAAAGAAAACGCGCTTGTATCAAATAATATATCTCCAGCTGAATTTGGCATTGGTGCCTTTGCCATTGGCAATACTAATTTGTCCCACGACAAAAGTCCCACAAAAGTGTTGTTTGAATAAACGTGGATACCTTGCAATCAATTAACTCCCGAAGGTAGTCACTGGGAAGCTCGTAGTCATTCAATGCTATTCCATCTATCTAGCCCGCAGCCGCGCAGGTGAAGTGGTTAAGAATGTTATAAAGAAGTTTTAACTGCCCTCTTCTGTATCTTATACAATCTCTGTGGTCCATAGCTTTCACTGTTACAAAAACATATATCCTCTCCTTCCTCTAAATCCCAAATCGCATGGCCCAAACTGGAAACCAAGAGAGTGGCTTTTGTCGTAACCCGAATGTACAATGACACGTTGCCCTGAATCAACCTTGACAAGACAAGCGGTAAGATCCCTTATGACAATGGTCCGAGATTTGAAAGATAATTATGGTGGCATTTTCCCAGGACCATTGACCACGCGCTGCACAAACTGTGAAAAAAAAATCCTTACTTTTTTACTTTTGTGTGTGTGTGCGTGGGGGGGGGGGGGCACGCACACACACACAGTGGCGTATAAACATTCGGAGTTTATCGAATAAATTTGAATTGACCAAAATTTTACCGGCGGGCGTTTTTCGGAGTTTTTCACATTTATCCGAAAACATGGAACCCTACAAGTTATACACCACTCCAGTTTCCCCGCTAAATATGGCGGGAAAGTATATAGCATCAGCTGACGTAATGGAACCGAAACACGCACTCAATTTCAAATAAAAGAAAATTTTGAAAAGCAATTTTTTTCAAATATTGCGTTTCATGCCTTACAGGACTTTCAAAGTAAAGGTCGCTGCCAAATTTTATTACGTTCTATTTTGTGTTCGCGCTCATCGTGGGCTCTGTCGGAACCCAGCCGTGGGTCGTTGATGCCGGTGATAAGGCTATGCGGGCTGGCCAGCCATTTTTCTCACTTCCCCCTTACCTTGGCATTTGTCTCTTCATTCCTTTAGCACTTTATTATTTTAAGATCTGCGAGTTCTTGAAAGGTAAAGAGGACCACTAGTGGTAAGGCACCGATAACCTAAGAAACGTAGGGCATCTTAATCTGTTCTTGCTTCTTGATTGGACCTCTGTTGCCATTACTGGCTAGTGCTGCAATCTGATAGGCTGCGGAGCCATATTAAAATACCCTAGATTCGCCGCCACACTCTGCCTGCCCTAGTGGCTATAGAAGCCTGTTCTCCCAAATAACCTTCACCAAACTCTATTATGGCACGTGGCGTGAAGTAAACATCATGTCGCCGTTATAGTTAGTTGCTGGCTCGACTTCGGTAACTAATGTTCGTAGATGACATCTTTGATCATAAGATGCGTGGACAACTACGTTTCGAAAAGGAGCCTAGGAATTCATTCAACAGGTCGAGCGACGGCTACCGGCCCTAACGGGTCGCTTGAATTAAAACAAGCCGGGACTCGTATGCGAAAAAGCTTCCGGAATAACTCAGTAAAGCAATTACAGCACTGCGTTTGGCGACTTTCCATGGATGACACATCACCTGCTTCACGGGGGAGGGGGGGGTGATTAGGTAAACACACCTCAGTGCTTCATGCGCTAACTGTTCGTCACCTCCCAGATTCGATGGAGTGTTAAGAAGTAAGCAAAACTGGGATCCGGCTAATGGCTCGCGTTGAGTCACTAATGTGTGTTTACCTAAGCCTAAACCCCTCCCCCGCCCCTTCTCTCTCCTTTTATGAACCAGGTGATATGACGTCCCTGAACACTCGCCGAGCCGAGTGCCAATATTGGCCTGCTGACTTCCTCCACAAGTGTTTCCAAATACGCGGTCAGGACGGTTCGCCTTACTTGGAATACCGACACTTTAGAAACTAAATTTTAGTTTCTAAAGAGTAGTAGCTACATTGGCGAGGTTTAGAATAACGTATGCAATTTTAGCGCAACCAAGCGTTAAATTTATCGCTTGCGTTAGCGCACGCTACGCGAGAAAGTTTTACAAACGCGTTTCTCCGCCGCGAAGCAAAAGACCAAGCATCTCGCGCTTCCAATGCGTCCAAGATACAGTAACAAGTTTTTTTTTCACACACAAAAGAGCTCTCAACTAAATAAAAAGCTTAAACTTTTTGTCCTAATGTAACAGTTCAGACTCTTTTAAATATGAGAATGTAAGAAAAGCGGTCGACCGGTCCTGTCCTCTTAAGTCGCCTCGCCTCGGCAAGGGAAGTCTCGAGTACTTACCTTCGCAAACAGTGCCTTCGGCAAGATACGTTCGCTCGTCGCAAGCGGCAAGTTCGCGGCGATCGCTGCACAACCTACTGGGTTTCCTCAACCGTTTGTGACGTTTACCCCCTTAGGGGTGCACAATGTCGTCCAGCGTTGAAAATCGCAATCGCGAGGATGCCGCGCCCACGACGCCGTGAAAGCGGCCGCAGCCGCGATTCTGGGAGCCGCTATTTTTGTAGCTGGGCTCGTGGGACCGTCTTGGCTTCAGCCAACTTCTCATCACGAATCCTCCTTAGAGGAGCGCAAGGACTCGTTGCGTACTCACTCAATTTCCGAAAAATACCGCACGCTAAAATAGCGCACGCAAAGCGCAATCCTCAATTAGCGTTCGAAGCTTGCGCAGTGGCGAAGACGCAATTCTTTGCATCAGATAATATTGGAACTTTGTGAATACACCATTTTCAAAAGTGCGCGTCATTTAGGAACTGCTGAGTCAATTATTTGTGTTCGTCATTCTTTGTGCAGTTACTCTGGTAACGTGAAGTACAAGAGCACTGCCTCAGCGTATACAGCGCGGTCACAGATCTGATGACATCCCGAGCAGCACGTTGTGAATGGGCGCATCGCTGGCAAGTGTACTATGGCTTCAACCAGATTTTCGACGGCCGATCCCTGGACAAAGTGTCTCGGCAATAGCGGTGTTTTGGTCCTCGTCTGAGTGGATGCCGTTCGCTGCACGCCAGTCGCTGGCCATTCACTAGCTGGTGACTGGCCAGTCACGTTAAACGCCAGTGACTGGCCATTCGCACCTTCGGCCCGGCCACTGACCAATCACTTTGGGCCAGTGACTGGCCATTCACTGTCGGTGACCCCGGCCATTCACCCCTGACGAGTGACCTAGGCCATTCCACTAATGGCCAGTTCACTGCGCTCTAATCCACCTCTATTAGTCACTTCGGCCTTCAGTGGCCATTCACTTTTGACCAGCTCCTAGGCCCATTTCCCGTTGTGGCCAGCCACTGGCCGTTGACTTTCAATGACCAGTGACTGGCCGAAAGAGAGTAACTGTAGTTATACACTTCATATACAATTTATCACAGACGGCCACAAAATGTTTGGTCGTTCCTCAGAAGACTGTAGAGAGTACTGGGAGCTCAAGGTGGAGAACTCAACCCCAAAAACCTTCCCATATTAATGACAAGCGAAGCTGCTGCAAGGTTGCTTAATATTTATTGTTGGACTTTTTGAGTACTACATCTTACGACGCTGGTTGCGACCACAACTCCAGTCATCCAAGGATTCCTACAATTAAGATCCCTCGGTAATGCAGGAGTAAAAAAAAAGTAACTTTGAAGTTGAAGGGTCCGTGCAACGATGTTCCGGAGTTACAATATTTTACCACTTTACACCAGCTTGCTGGCACTAATGGGAAAAGAGAAGCCTTGAGTACACAGCAGTAAAAGTTTGTACACACTTAAGGGTGTAAATCAGTTTGCCCTGGAGCTAACACTACTCATGGTGTTCAGGCAAGCACCCTTCATAATGGGTGCTTGCTAACACCCTTGGAAAAGGGTGCTTGGCATGGGAATGGGCGCCCGCTGGGGCTGGCCCAGTGGATCGCTGGGCCGCCCCAGCCAATCCGGCGCCGGGGAGAGTATCACGCGACGTTTTGGTTCGCGTCAGAAGTTCAAGGTCACATGACACTCTCCTGAGCGCTGGATTGGCTGGTGGCGTCCGCACGCACTCGGACGAAAGGGTGGAACGAAGTGTATAGCCCCAGTGAAAATAATATAGGATTGTGTGCAATCATCGAACTTTGTCAGGCCTTGCAAATTAAAATCATATACGGTATTGCATATTCTTATATTATTATTATATGATTTACAGCTTATCATGTTTACTGAACACATTTACACTTTCCACTTAGAGGGATTGCCACATCACCACATACGAGCCACGTGATAAAGAAATAATGGGTCACACTGAACACAACTCATGAAGTAATACAAAAAAGAGAGCTCCTTGCAAGCCCGGATCATAACTCCGGGGGCAATTGGGGAGAGATTAGCTGCAGCGCCCCCCTTGCTCCGAACTCGAAGTGAGCAAGCAGTGGCTCCCAAGCCTCATGCGGCACGGCGGCCTGAATCATTCTAAGCATCATGGGCACCCACAAGCAGAGGCAAGTTGGAGCATTCCTGTTTGGAGGATCCGAAGCGACATGTTTGTTGTTTGTTTCAGAGGATTGCAGGCAACACGCTTCCTTATAACTAGTCTTCATATATTGGATCAGATCACTAGTTAGAAACGGGAGTAGAGGGGGGTGGTCCCAGCCTTTGACTGGGCTCCCCAGCAGATATTTCAGTAAGTGAGGCTCATTACGACATCAATTAGAATATGTTGAGTTGAACATTTGCTGAACCCTAAAGAGACAAATGAAAAATAATACAATGTATGCCATTTGCAGCTGACACGAATGCTAATCTGCAAAGCATGTACCTAGAAATATATCACACCACATGAACTTGCACTCCACGGCAAAAGAGCAAATGTTTCAGTAGAACGCCTTTATCCTCTTGCTCACGTTACAATCACAATTAACAAAGTTCTTGGAAGACAGACTGTGGATGAGGAACTCACTTACGGCTAAATTCTAAGCACCTCGCCTTCAGGGAGGTCAGCATTAAGTTATCACAGAAGGTGCCCAACATTTAAAAGAAAGAAAAATACATGCCTCCATAAAGCCTACTTCATTCATTCCCGGAAGCAAAAAAATGAACCCTGACAATGCTGGCGAAGAAGAAGTACGTTTATAAACTTTTAAAGCGGCTCACAAAACATCTCATCGACCACATACCTGTCTGCAAACATTGTTCAAAAGTGTGATTGACGACTGTCATTTGGAGTTGTGTCCGACAAGTCAAAGAAAAGCCTCTCCAGAGCAGCCAGCGTGTTGGAGGCCTTGCATTCGCACTGGATGCAGACAACAGCCACTATGCTGCACAGCAACATGCACAGCCCCTCTTCGGCAGTAAAAGCTGAGAGCTCAGCGCTCACGAATCTACACCCAAGGTGAAGAAAGTCTGCATCGATCCAGCTCCTGCTTGGCGTAGAGGAACACATGGTTTGTCGGATGGGATGTTCTCGCCCTGCGTTAAGTAAAGGGATAAAGCACAACATTGCAGTACTGTAGAAGGCCAAGCTTATGTTTGTCCTCATCGCTCAACTGCTTATTCTCCGCTGCAATTCAGGCCATGTAGCATCAGCCTCCACACAGACATACAGTGCTTATGTTTAAGCAAATATACCGGCGTCCCTACAGCAATGTAAAACAGATTGAGGAAATTACAATCGGCTTTGCAACCTCACGACATGAAAGTATTGCCATATAATCTGTAGCGTACACTTTTGGGTATCTCTATTTCTGTACCAGAGATGCATTTGCAGAAATCTATGTGTTTCTGTAGTGAAATAACTTTGCGAAATGTATTATGATACGCTGCTGAGACTTGTGTATCTTCTTGGCACTTGTTGTTGCAAATGAGCTGACTAAGTTTGGAGGTAAAAAAAATATAGAAGCCACGCCATAAAATCAGAAAGGCATCACTGGTTCCGTTTCCGGCAATGACAGTGATTTTTGCTGCTCTTTAACTCTGCCCATTGCTTTTACAGCGGCCGGTTTTACTTTCTGCAGACAGCAACCTATCCTGTGCACATTTAAGGTTATTGTTTGGGTGAGAGGATGCACAGATGAGAAACAATGTGTCCAAAAGAGTCAGAGAGAAGGCAAACAGGAGGAACGTGTGGGCAGGCACCCTTTGCTCTCCAGGCGAGTGTCATCCCGGTCGCCATGCGTCTCGCTGGGTGCGATAATGGGTTCTTAACAGTATCAGCGAACATAACCAAAGAGCCAGGACAGTTTAAAAAAGAAAAAAAAAAAAAGGGGCAAAGAAACGCCAGCAAAAAGTTGGGGAGCTCAGGTGCTACAATCTATGTCTGCCACGGACGCACCCTTCTCACCTCGCCACCTTGCGTTATGAACCGTATAGGGCTGCCGACTGACCATAACGGTACATGCTAATATTTGTCCCTTGGCCGATGATTAGTTTTTTTGCCTCCTCCTCTGCACTGCGCAAACCCAAAGATGAAGGTTACAGAAGACATGGCAAAACGTAATGCTCTCGCATGTAGCTGTCAAAGTCAACTTTCACAATCTGCATTTCATGTTTAGTGGCTGACCCATGGGCTCCCCCGTCTGAACACCAACCGGAGCGGCGAAAATCCGGCACGCAGCGCGACAGGAGGCAGTGGCGAGGTTGACGGTCGTGGTTTTCAACGGTGGAGGGAGGGGGGGGGGGGGGGGGGGGGGGGGTTGCATATAAAAAAAGGTGCTCGTGATAATATATTTTTTACAGCTATGTATGAGACATTGTTCAGTTTGCACCTTGCTGCACCCTCGAATTCGTGACAGACAAAAGTGTTCTGACAAAATATAAAATGAGCTGTCTGCGTCAAAAGAAGAACAATCTCGGTGGCCCTAAAAGTAATCTGCGGCTGCTGGATGACTTGATGTGAATGGACCCAGAATTCGCCGGCATAGAGAGAGGTGCAGAATTTATGTGATATTCAACTGAAAAGTTAACAAGCTCAAATCATTATTCACTTTAAGCCCAAAATCTAGGATTCGCACATGCCTATTATTTTAAGTATAAAGCCAAAGGCGAACCAAGTAGTAGTCTGTTGATTTTATTGCCGAATAGAATACATTTTCAGTACCAAACTGGATGGTTTGCTTATGTATGGAAAGGTTGCGATAAAAATTCAATATTTAAGTGGGTGAAAAGCAAAGCTTCGTAATAATTATGCGCATGATTACATCCTACAAGTCGTTTTACATGTATACACAGCACATTATTTGGAAGCTAACAGAATTTAAAGAAAAAGGCCGTGAGGAGTTACGTTGATGTCTTCTTCACTGCGTGTTCGTGGGACTCGGCGGACATTAGTAAAGGGAATAATTGTCACAGTATGTTGACGAATTGACCGAAATCTGTTAGTTTTGTAATTAATGGCTTTATGGACCATGTTGCAACTGCAGTGTTAAAAGCCAGTCAATATTAAACGCTATCCCGATTTAAACAATTCACGAAAAGCCAAGCGGCTTCGAGGTATTCATTGTCCATTTTGCGTTTTTAATGTCTGATGCAAAAACCGCGCTCAGCTTGGGCTCAAGAATTCGTGCCAGTTAATGGTGGGTAGAAGAGTGACATAGTCGTACCGGGTACGATCATCATTATCTCGACAGTGTGTCCTTAGTGGAAGCATCGGCGTCATACTTCCAGGATCATTGAAGGTGCGTCCGAAGCAACCACGTCCGCACGACATCCTGAGGCCTTCTGAGCGCAAGATTTTGGAAATTGGGCGACGAAAAGGCAGATTTTTAGCACTGAATATCTCGAAATTGTTGCCATTCGCAAATTGTGTCAATTGGGTTAGTCTTTAATATTCACTACCTCTGAAACTACAATTGAAACATATCCCATGAAACCATTATTAAACATATTATTAAAATTTTGGTTAATTAGTTTTGAATAACATACTGCGAAGGATTTTCCCCTTATGCAATGTCCTCCGCGCCCCACAAACACACAGTGAAGGCAGCGTCCAAGTAACACTCACGCCGGTTTTTTTAAATTTTGTTTGAATTAAATTAGAAAGCTTTGTATATATGTATATAAAATATATATAAATTCCGGGTGCATGTGCATGCAGCCGTGCACCATCCAACTATAGAGGCCCACTTTTTTGTTAAGTAAAACTGGATCAAACTGTACAAGGCCAGTTTTACATAAACTATCCAGCACGTGCACCAAGGACCGCCAGAAATGACTGTTCACCTCATAGGACACTCTGTGCGGCTTGAAGAGAGTGGCTTGCGGGCTTTGACAGTGAGTCTGCCCGCTTGAGTGCACGGCTGGGACCTGGAATAAATTTAATGCAGCATGCCATATACCACAAAAAGTGACAAAGCAAAGCCAATATTACATAAACCTGCGTGCATGTGCCTACCCCCAGGAACCCGCTAAAAGTAGCCAGCTCGACCCATAGAACATTCTGGCATGCAGACAAAACCCCTGCGGCATAAGGACCGATTGAACTTAGTATAAATGTTGCAGAAAAATAAGAGTCTGTATTCAGCTGTGTGTCAAAGCACGTGATCCGGTAAGCAATTGTGTGGCACTTATGGAACACTGCAGAAATAGTTTTGACCAACGAGAGTGACCGCAAGTGTATACTGCGAAGAATCAATAACGATGATGAAACCTAGAAATCTGCTGAATGCCTTCCCTGTGTTTCGCCGTCAGTGGAGAGAAGTTTCATGGCCTATATTTTTCATTAGAAACAGGTGTGATGTCCGTCTGTGTTTTTTGAAATCTTGATGTTTGTGCATGATGTCTTTTATTTCCTAGGTTTGAAAGCTCAAGGAGCATTTCCTGTCGTTACGCTTAATCCGATTTACCCAGATGCTAGTGGGTTGCTTTTTTTGCGTTTACTGTTTCTGGGTATGATAGGAGTTGTGAGCAGTATAACGCTGTCAGGTCCAGGAAGGAATTCCCTTCGCAAAGTGGTGGTAAGCAAAGAGAAATTGCCAAAGAGTGGCCCATGTCCTCCCCTACGTTTCTCTCTTTTTGGGTTCGCGTATTCGTTTTTACGCCCGTTAAAACTCAGCTGTTGTTTTTGACGCTTCTACTGCGTTTGTCATTGATCTTCACTGAGAACCCGTCTTGAATAAATTATTCGTGTTTAGCCTGTATAGCTAGCTTGCATCCTCGTTTCTATTTTTGTTCATTAATGCATGACTGTGGGATTATGTTGTAAGCCACATCGTTAATGCATACTAATAAATATCAGCATACTTGTATTGACTATATTCAATAAAAGTATGCTGTTATTACCAACTGATTCCAATCATCAGCACTATGGTGCTGATGACTGAACCAGTTGGTAGGCAATCATTAAAAAGAAATCACGAAAAATATGGGAACAGAGGATACCAACACAACACAGCGCTGTGTTGATCTCCTTCTTGTCCGTCCCCTTCACACGCCATGCTTTTAATAATACATTTTTTAATAATTTTCTGCTTGGTATCATCTGTATAGGGGTTCACTGAAACGACCACCTGCCATCGCATTCACTTTAGGGCAGCTCCCCCTTCCTCACGGTGCCATCGTTGAGGAAGTGCAAGGTGGGTGTCATTCTCACTATTCTGATGCAGTTCCCCAGGTTCCCATAGGTTTCAAGCCGCTAGCCAAATTGAGTCAGGCCTTCCAGCCCTACAGGAAAAGTCAATTCACTCTTTTAGACATAGACACCCACCTTTTGTGTGTACCTGAAAGAAGTTCCAACAGAGGAGAGGGGAAACAAAATGATTGGCGCATTTTGCATGCATCCTTTTCTTTTGCTGAGAACATAGATGCAAGTTTCTTTTGCTGAGAACATACAAGTCACATGCTGCTGTACATTCAGTGGTGCGGCTTAATTTATGAAGAACATGTTTTTGTATAACTTCGAGCTCTTGAGAAACGATTAATTAAAATGGGTTGGACATAAATGGTTGCTATGAACTGTCCTATACATTTACACATTTCCTCATATCATAAAAAGAGTACAGTAGAGGTAGGGCTACAGGCACAAATTACGAATGTATAACTGACTAAACAGTTGGCATTGTTATTTCTTACTTTGGCTATTCATTCTTTGACCCAGAAGGAATCACTTCGCCGGTAGAGTTGGTACGGTGAGTATTCTTTCAACTCCGCTGTAGAATATTCAGGTCGTTTAAGTTCATTCAGGCGTTTAAGTTCATTTTTTCTGCCTTTCTTTATCGTTCTTGGTTTCAACTAGCTGCTCTGCTTTTTTGCCAGGGCTTTCGCCACTGCTAAAAAACGCGACATCTAAACTCTTCTTTGTTTCACATCACTGGCAACCGTAGACTTCGAAAGTGTGCCCGCGGTTCGGCAAGCGCGAGGAGACCGCGCGTCTCTACAGCTGCACAGGCATTAGCTTACGGCAAGAAATCATTCTGCTCGTCTCTGTAGTGATCGTTTGCTCGCTCCCGCTTTTACGAGACAAATCGGTGCGGCGAGCGGCCGTTGGGACAGGACGATCAGAACTGGCACGACCTGTGGTCTAACGCACCCGGGACGGCGGCTGAGTGCTTGAACCTTTGCCGTCCAGAGGGCGCTTTCGAACGCTCCGCAAAGGCGTCGTCGGAGGAGTGTCGGACGGACGGCGCCAGAGCAATACCTTACGGTTCCGCCGCACGGCAATCTTCCCCTCACTGCGGGAGCGAGGCCACAGGTTTTCGAAGAAGATGCGCTCTTTTCGAATAGCGAAATAACGCAGGGCAGAGAAGCATAGTTAAAATGAAGCATAGCTTAGCACAGCAGCACGGTACACGACCAAGTTGGGGCCAGCAGCCCGCTCGCACGAAACAAAGAGAAGTTGCTTACCGGCGTTTGCGATCGGGTCATGCTGTCCTGAACTTACGGGCATTGGCAAGACGCAGCGTCTCCCAGCTCTCGATGTCAGCATTTGGTATTCGCGAACACGGCGTTCAGCAAGGAAGATACCTCAAACATCCGCATAAAGCGTTACTAAAACGTAAAGAGAAGGAGGTTTCCGAGATCCTCCAGAACTCGACGACCGATTCGGCCAGGCTCAACGGAAGCTGATTGCAACCAGCGATAAGGTCTTGCGCGGTCACTCAAGAGTCTCTCTTTCTTTTTTTAAACGATGCTGAGCAAGTTGTTGTTATATTAGTAACAATAAGAATGTCACTACAATAATAATGTACAACATTACAAAAAGTGAGTAAATCTTTAGGTTTTATTTGAACTTTTGGGGTTTTCTTTTTTGTGTGAACCGAAACCGAAACTAACTCAAGCAACGTTTCCTCCGTTGTATTTGTTTGCGTCTCTGTGTGCGAGCGCGCGTGGATGCGTCCGCGTGCATGCGTGTGTGCGTCTGTGCTTGTGCGTGCGTGTGTGTCTGCGCGCGGGCATGCGTTTGTGCGTGTGAATACGTGTGTACGTGCGTGCGCGCGTGTATGTATGTGCCTGCGCGCGCGCAAGCGTCTGTTTGTGCTTTCTATTGAACTGCGCCAGCAAAGAGACCAATGGACCTTTTTCGAGAAGCGTTCTGCGCACGCGCGAGCGCCCGATGCCAAGCGGCGGAAATTGGCACCTAAAATCGAGGAAATTCGGAAGGAGGCTATAGATCAGCGAGTAGCAAACGTAATTGCAGCATACATATAATTGTGTTACGCAAAAAAAGAAAGCGGACGGAAAGAATAACACGACGTTTAAGTGGACGCCACGGATGCCCCACTTGTGCGGCGCGTTGGGCACGCCCCGCTGCTCAGAGAACGAAGAAACTGGTAGCATAGCTCCCATTATCGATTGGTAGCGCAGGTAGGTCCCTTCCTCGATTTTTAGTTCGTGCAGCCACCGCCTGGTGCCGTCGGCCCTGTGAAAAAGGTCCATTGAGTGTCCCTGGAGAGTTATAAACACAAACTTATCTACTATTGACACTATTATTATCATTAGTGTTGTTGATACGATTGTTAATATTGTTATTGTCGGTGTAATTGTTGTGTGTGTTGTTGTTGTTGTTGTTGTTGTTGTTGTTGTTGTTGTTGTTGTTGTTGTTGTTGTTGTTGTTGTTGTTGTTGAGGCGTGGCCCTGAGTTTTTAGACTCAGGACCGCAGAGCCTACCATAGGCGGGTAAAAGAAAATGTGATCGGTTCCCTGACTTTGAGACACGAGGGCCTGAGACTTTTCTGTGGCTGGCTGACAGCCGTGTACATGGATTTCTGAGGCCGACGGCACACGGGGCTATGAGGAGGTGATGAGAATGCCATTCACATCTCATAGACGGCGACCATAGACCATTCCTGTACTGTGGATGTCTCGGACTGGTTTATTATGGGTTCTGCCTCTTCCTGCTGTGTGAGTTATTGTGCATGTAATCTTATTCTCAAATGAATATTTTACCTAGGTTGACATGAGTCAATGTGCCAGGCAGGTTCTAGCAGCACGTCATGAATATTTGTGAGAATATTTACTTTATTTTATTTCATGTTATGCTGTCAGATATAAACTCAGGAGGCTAACTGATTTTCTTACTGTGCCTCACAGTAATCTCAGCGCCCCCTACATCGTCCCGCAGTCAGTGGCCGAGTGGTTGGGTGATAGACTAGAAAATCCATTGGGGTCTCCCCTACAGGGTTGAATCCTGTCATTTGTACAAACATTTTTTTTTGAAACGAATGGATACATAAAACATTTTCTTGACACAGACACCAGACGATGAACAAAACTTCAGACACAAACACTAAACAGGCTACTTGATATCAACATCATTCCATTTATTGTTGTAGGCAGCCTTATATTAAGAACATACACA
>JAZHYW010047499.1:0-17739 GCA_037355805.1 Ixodes ricinus | reverse complement strand
TTGACAATAATGGGTCAAGTTTGAAGGAAGCTAGCTTTCGATGTACAATTATTTAAGGCATAATAAACATATCAAATCAAAACTTGTATCTAAGGCTATGTAAAATTTATGATATTGTTACTTTAAATATGGTTATATATACAAAAGCACTGTAAACTTAGTAGAAAAGCTAAAAATACAAAAGTCAACGTCATTTAAATTTTTTTTAAACTGTGTTTTGATATGAAAAGCATTTGGAGTGTTATTGAATATGCAAGAAAATCTTTTTGACATATATGGTTTCGTCATATTACGCGGTGCGTTAGAAAAGAGACATATTTTGTCCCTCCATTCAAAGATGAAAAGATATGGGCCGTTGCCAAAATTTTTAAGTAATTGTTATTTATATGCTTGGAACGTGACCATATATAGTATTTATAATATCTAAGTTCATGTGCTATTTAGTAAAAAGAAGGCATGACTGGTATGTTAAGATAATTAAAAAAAGTTCATGACACGTCCAGTTTACTCATAAAATGTCAAAAATTACAAATTTTATCTTAAAAAACTAATTTAACCTTTCTTTAACAAGCATATAATTAAGTTTTACGTACCTTTATGTCAGGCAATGAAGGGGCGAGATGAATTTTTTTAGAAGTCCAGCAAGCCGAGTGCGAAATTTTGCTTTCTTTTCATGCGGCCGCATTCTCACATATACGCGAGGCTCGTTCAGAAGTTCTTCCTTTTTATTTGAAGCAATAACTAAGAATAGAAACAAACCGTGGAAATGCGTAACATTACATAGCAATTTTAGTATTATGAGGTACCAGTAACGCTATATGGTGATAGAATAAAGAAGTGACTTTAAGTGAGGTTAACTTTACTCTTGAGGATTCGCTTTTTTGTTTATCACTACCCTGAAAGACCCGACTTTATTTTGAGACTTCATCCACAAATAGAATGATTGAATGTTTATAGCAAGATTAAAAGTTGCATTCCTTTTTTGTGTCATGTTATTGGGCGAGGCACGCTGCTTCACGTTTGAGGAGTAAGGTTCCAGGGTGCACGTCCGGGGCCACTACACGAGGGAAGTCATCAGCACTTCAAATCGTGTCTAGTTCTGATGACCTGAGGTTATTCAAGGAGGCTTGGTGCTTGAGGACTCCTGCCACGACATCACACGCACTTTCGCCGTGCCCCGTAGATGAAAAACTCAATCTGGTCACCCCCTGTTTCTTCGCCATCTCGTACAGTTGAAACCCATTTTTGAAATGACCAGCTTCCCGGTCGGAGATGTGGGCAAGTTTTGTAAGTGTCGAGATGTTTTCTTCCAGCCACTCTTCAACTGTGCGGGGAGCGAACAGCGCGTGTGCTGTATTGTGTGCAATGTCGTCACTGACGACTCTGAAGCTATGGATTTTGCGCTCCGTTGTAGCGACGCGGGTGAAAATTGACACCATTTGGTTCTTTCAATGAAAGCATGCATTGTATCGCTCGCGGGAGGACGATGCTACAGTTTTCTGCAAACTCAAAATGCAATACGATGATACGAGCCTCGAGATGTGACTTTGTTTAGCTTATAGCAAGCCGCTGAGCATGTGGAATGAATTGTTAGGGGAAGTACTTTGTTACGCACTTGCTGACATCGTTGAAAAGTACGTTATTTCTCATTGTTTCTTTTGTCAGTTGACCAGATTCCCAGAAAACTACTTCGATTTCTTTGACTTCGATGCCAGGGTTAAACCATTTCCTTTTCGGCACACCTTGCAGGTCAGCGAAACGCACTCCTTGATGTTTTAGAGTCTGAATTACTGGCTACCCGGGTTTGATATTCGCTGCAAAGATACAAAAGATATAGTTTCTTCCACTCTTGGTTCTAATACACAGTGTCTAACAAACTGAGATGCAGTACCGGACATGTCGTTGGCATAGAATATGATGCGAAGCAAAACGAAAGGAACGGCTGCCGCTCTCGCAGGTGGTGGCACGAGAGTTTTATTTAGATCTGGTAGCGCCTCCTGGTAATCATATGTTATCTACTGCTTCTTCCTTTCATCACGTGCGTGGTTCCTAATATGGTTGTCGTTTCTAATGTTCATAGTGACTCTGTACTAAATAAAAAAATCACGAAAACTATCTACCATTAGCAAATGTTATATCTCTGAAAGATGGCCTAATGTACTTCGAGTGTATTTCGAATGTACACTATAGACATAGATTTACTTTAAACGTGCTAATTATTTTTTAAATGTGCACTTAATACCAAAAATTTATTTTCGTAACTATTTTTAAAACTTAGGTATTAAATGTACGTGTCAAGTGCACCTTAAATACACCGTAAACTTAATGCAGACACTATATTCCAAAATATTTCAGTTGTATTTTGTAAATAAAAAGCGAATACTTAAAATTACACTATGCATTAAACAAAAGTATAATTTGCGAATATACAGGTATTTTCAAAGCTTGAAATGAAACCATATGTTTATTTTCACTAATTAAGAAAGTTAGTGAACAAATTTTACCTCATTAGCCGACTGATCTTTACAATTAGCCCCCTAAACTATGTCCCCCTGGCTGTATAACTGACATCCACAAACCGCATAAGTGCAGCTTTCATGGCTTTTCTAAGCAAATTTGTAAAGCTTTAAAAAAACAAAAACACACCCTGTATACTTTAAGTAGATTCTAGTGTTTTTCAGATGTATCATTGTAAAAATAGAATGAAATACATAGAAAATATGTTTCAAAACCTAGAAAAGAAAAACGCCAAAGAAAGATTACTCGTTTCTGTCGCACAGCCCCGTCTCTCAATCTCGTCTTTGGCAGCACAGAGAACTGTTAGGCAGAGGCTATTATGCTGGGATAATTTGGCACTCTATTGGACATGCCGACAGCACAGCTCGAGTCGCGTAGCCGTCAAATCAGGCTGCTGCCGGATAGTGGCGTCGAATTTTAGACCCACTCTCAATTAGGGACACCCGCCATGCGGTGACCTGTCATCGTAATGAAAGTGTTATCGCTAATATAAGCGTCTTTTGTGCTGTACACACAATCAACCGCTCTAAATTACTTATCTGCCACAATCTCTTAAAGTTATATGATCATGCATTATTTCTTCTTTTGTCAAAAATAAACTATCAATGCTTTGAATATTATGTCAGAAAACTGACCACCGCGAGAATTCAGTGCCATGGCGGTCGCTATCTAGCAGATGCGCTGCGAACCCATGCGCCCGATCGCCAGATTCATATTTGTTTAAAAGCACCCTTAAAAAAAAATCTTATGTGTAACGTATGGTTTTCGAGATAAATAAAAGATGACTAGTTTTTGGCGCGGGCAAGCAAGGGGCTTATTTGTATTTAATGCAAAGGTGCAGGCGAGCTGGACAGATTAAGCGATAATAATCCCCGGAGAAGAGGAACAAGGGGGGACAAAGGACAAACACAAATCTCAAAAGAAGAGTTGTGTTTGTGTTTTTGTGTCGGTAATTTCACACGTTTGACACGAATCAGTTTTTTTTTTAACTTGTTTTTAAACAGGAATGCGAAAGCGCGGAGGCACCATCATCTTCGCAGTTGATATGACAATGATGATGCCCGTGGAGCTTTGCGCACGCGATGTCACAGGAAAGATGTCTCACCGCAACTTTTGTGGAACCTTGTTTCACGCAACGAATTACGTCCTATCTGTAGATACACGCGCAATTTATTCTACATCCTTCGTCCATGTGTATGCTCAGACAGCGGTGTTCGGTGCGATACGCTCAATCCAGATTGTTTCCAAGGGCAGCCCTTGACCTCCGTCCCGAAGTGCTCACCACGACAAGCTCGCTTCCCTGTAAGCCTCGCGATATGGCGGCGAAGCTATTCATAAATTATCCCCACCCCCGCCGTCTGGATGGGACGCTATAAAGGTGTTGCACAAGTCTGACTAGCAGACGGCCACGTTTTCATTTCCGTAATCTCGATTTTCTCTATCTCCCTCTTTGTTTTCTTTCTTTCTTCACGCGACAAAACGTCTCGTTTAACTGCGACGTCAGGAAACACCATGTCACCACAGGGCAGTGTGACGCCACTTGGCACCATGACGTCAAAGTGACGCGAGATTCGACGTCACGTGGTTCCGTGTCATCGGGTGAAACGACGACGTTACACCACGTCCACTGTAATCTTATCTGACACTGTGACGTCAGGTGATAGAACGACTTGACATCGTAAACTCCGGTGACACCATGCTGTTACGTGGGATCATGACGCCATGCGAAGTTATAGTGTTACATGACACTGACGGTCTTATATAACTATTCACAAAACCCTCGTAATGTGTCCTTCAGTAGCCTCCTTACCGTGCCACAAAAAGAAAAAGAGCAAAGAGGAACTAAATCTGCGAATTTAGAACGCCTTTGAGAAAAGCCAATAAAGAACACAAATCTTTTTCTTTTTGCTTTTTCCAGAAAGAAATGTGAGCCGACTACAGTCACTGATTGCAGCTTCATTCTAGTCCGGCTTCCTGCTTCGTGATTAGCTCTTCGGCCTTTTCGTCGGCTAATAGCGCAACCTCATTGGCTGCGCATCGCTCATGGCATGGCAAGTGTACATTGACGGCACCGGAATCATAACTCACGGCGTTTAGCGTAAATGTACGATGAATGGCACGCATAGTGAAAGAAGGGAATAATGGATCTAGGTTTGCTTAGTCCGTACTCGAATTGAAGTAATCTGTTGCTCGATGATGAGCGTAGATGTTGTTTACCTTCGAGCTTCGATTCGCTGGAGCAGTCGATTAGCGGAATTCGAAGGTTTGTTTATGAACACTCCGGAGGAAGTTCTATTCTCTCCGAGCACGGGGATGTTATGGGCGGCCTTGCCTCATAAACTGAGCGAGAAGTGGCTCTGATAGGGTTTATTTATATTGGGCGATTTGGGAGGGGGACTCTTCGTCGCTTAATGGCCTCGGCCTCCGGAGGCCCCTCGCGTCCTTTTTAGTGCCAGAAGTGTTTATCTCCTTTCTCTACGACGGAGACTGTGTACGTGAAGCCTGCTTTCCAGGTTAGACAAAACAATTTTTTTTTTACCATAGCCGTTTTTTTAAAATCTGTTTTGCCTGTTTAGTTTTTCTTCGTAGACTGCGAACACGCGGTACTAAAGGCGATTTTAGTAGTCAGAATTGTTTGCATGACATATAAAATGTTCGAAAACTAGAAACATGACATCGAATTGTAGTAAAGATGTGACAGAGATAGGATGCATGTTTCTGAGTAGTGTCTAACGTGTTTTTTTTTATTTATTTACTTTTGTACAAGCGCGTAGGTTTCTGCGTGACGTCTTACATCTGCTGGACGCGTTTTGCTTGTCTTTTTGGGCAAAACTAACGTCTTATATTTCCTAGATTGATCTTTACTTTATTTAAAGATAGCGACAAGCTTCAGTGCAACGATCGTTGTCTCGAACGTTTGACCCGCCTCTTTTTTTTTTTTTTTTTTTACATCTTAAAAGCGCGCGAAAGGGTTGTTCACTTGGTCTCCTTTGGGAACAAACCTAATCTTCGTTCTTAACTCATAAAAACAAAATGTTTGTTTGGGTGCCCCATTTACATATAAGACACGCGATCACAAATGCGTCATTTCTTTTTATGCGCCGTAGGCGCCGTTGGGTGTCATATTGGGGGTATTCACATGACGTTAATTCACCATTTTGTTATTCCATGTCAGAGTGACAAAACTTATTCGCGGCCAGAAGTTTGGGTATAGGCGCCTGGTGGAAATATCTCACAACCCAGATTGAGGATGCGTAAAATTCCCCTGCTGGTGCAAGCACGTGCAATGCCAAGCTTTTATGCCTTATGCAATTTAAAACATAACCGCGAGGGTAGCACGTGTACTTCCTAGATTGGAGGAAAACGAAAGCGGCCATAAAGAGCCTCTCACCGCGTATAAGCTTCTGTGCACGACGCATTTGAGCGCGTCGCTTGGATCTTCGGAATGCTAGGCCCCGGCACGTGCCAGACAGCTCATAAGAACAAACTGCTGCGCGAAATTGCGTCAGTGAAAGACTATGACGCAACTCTGCTTCCGGATCAATATCTCCGGCGTAATCCATGTCGGTGACATTCGTCCGCTTTCGTCCTGTATCCGCTGTGTCCTTATGTGCGCAGAAATATTTTTTCCCGATCGCTCGAGCTCTTTCGTGTTGTGATCGACTGAACCACCCATAACTGCCGGGGACATTAAAGGAGCATCTGTTTGGACTCGATTCTCATACATAGCGGACGCTATGTGTTCGGACCTCACAGAAGCCGGCGCTCGAGAAGACGGCTTGTTGGCGGGTGAAATGGCCCCGGCAGACGCCTTGGGGTGGATCCGAAGAGAGAAAAACCAAGTAAGCTCGTTCTTAAGCGTCCCAAATACGTTCCCAATTGGACTTTTTCGGTCGGTCGCCTAATAAGTCGTCTGCTTGCTTCTGAGGTTTACTAATGCCTGAGATTTTAACGCTTACCTACATACACAGTACCGTCAAAGGCGATGCTAATGACGAATCCCTATATGTACGCGCGAATTGAGGAAATAGCGGAATGTGTCACCGGCCAGGTTGTTTGCAGTTGGATTTCGTAGTTTTCCTACACACTGTTTGGTGGCGTGTCAGGAAGCCACGTCGGGCCAAAAACCCTATTTGGAAAGAAGATCCAACTATAGGCGGCACTTTGTCCGGATTGGCTTCCACAAGAGCAGCGTTCGGTTGGAACGCATCTAGCGCTTAATCGATCGAACCCAAGCCCCAGTCTAACTCTGACGCGAAATTCGGATTCGTGAGCAGAACGCCGAGTCGCAAACACCGACGAATAATTCATCTTATTGTTTTCCGCGGGTTTAGCTCTCAACTTCGACGTTAGGTGCGTGACGGTTGGATAAAAAGAGGATATAAATAGATCAAACTGCTTCCGGGTGGGTGACGAGGGCACACACTGTGCATGAGCTACCTGCCCTTCCTCGTCGCCCGCACGCCCGGAGGCCTACTCGGGAGTGAAATAAACCACTATTGAACTACCGGTCTATCTCTTAGTTTACACCGTTGTTCCAAACGCTGATAAACCTCTGTTACAACTCCTTCCGTTCTCTTCTGAAACAAACAATGCGACGATATTTCGGCGCATTTTTATTATCTAGAAGTACTTATACTCGTATTCACCTCATAAACAGTAGTGAAAGAAGCTCCGCTCCCTGCGGAGAATTACTAATTTTTCCCTTAGAGCGTAGAATTAAGATATATGTAGGTTCATCTTACATTAGCTTAAAGGGCATATTTTATTGAAACGCACACATTTCAACAACCGAAAGCATGTCGTTTTCCTTCGACTACCGAGTCTTGGAAACACTACTTTTCGCAGGGCTTGAATAACGCGCAAAACTCCCTTTTTTCTTGATGTGACAATGAGAATTGAAAATACTTAAAAAAAGATACAAAAAAACCTCAAAACTACGAGCCATGCCATTGAAACATGTCGATGGCCGAAGGGGACCGCTCGATTCTGCGCTGAAGCTAGACTGTTACGCGTCTACGTTAGGGTTTCATAACATCCTACAAAAAGACAGTCTGCGGACGCTGTCTGAGGTCTGCCTTGTATGAAGGTCACGTAAGTCATACTCTGTGCAGGCAGGCATGAAGCAGACGGGCTTCGAACATGCTTCAGGCATGTCCGCAGATGTCGTCGTGCCTGCAGCAAACTCTGCGTCTTTAAGATGGGTGAGTGTTGCGACTGCGGCACTGGAGTGGTGCCACTAGGCCTCCCATATACTGACAGAGCCTGGCAGATTGCCACGAGAAGCGGCCGCCGAAATGGGAAAGGTGGAGCGGCAGACAACGGATAAGAGGAGAGCCACGTGACTGGCTCCTCGCAGCGGCGAGACTCCGAAACACACTTCTCCCGAGCGAACAAGTGTGGTTCGGGTTCTCGCCGCTGCAAGAGCTGTGCCCTGACGTCGAGGTTCCCCGAGAAATGGCTCTTTGATGCTCTGTTCTACCAGATCCTCGTGCTCCAGACCTGCGATTGGGCACTCTATGGCTCCGTCGTTGAACTGCCATGGCTTTGTGAGTATAGAGGAGGCTCTGCATTAGGTCATTTTCTCCCACGATGATCGTTTCTTTTCTTTTCTTTTTTTCCGTGCTCCGAAGCACGTGACAAAGCTTCCCTCGGCTCGAGCTTTTAGCCTTGAGGTAGCCGTTTTAGTTAGGCTATTTCTTTGTATGCTTTCTGTGATCACTCGCTATCGGCATTGGGAACGATACAGAAGTAAAATCATGCTGATAAGAGCATTGAGAGACCTCGATTGAATCAATATAGAACATGTTAATTAGTCGTGACTGCGTTCTGAGCGTGCACGTCTGTGCACGTGCTATAGCGACGGCTCGTTTTTATGGTGCGCAGGGTTTTTGACTTCGTTGTTTTAAAATAATTTGCATACGTTCCCCGAAAAAAAAATCGTTATTTTACATTGAATTTAGAACATTTCTTAAATAAGCATAACAATTACTGGACAACAAAAAACTCCAGAAACTTGTACTCTTCTATATTCTCAATTGTAAAAAATTTTGCGATAAATTTTTCTAGCGTTTCTTTCTAAACGAAATATCAAAATATCTTTCTTTATTGCCGCTTTTTTATTACATAGCTATCTACTCTTAATTTTCTCATAGAAAATAACAATCGCATACAGAGGAAGGGAGGCGTGCCCATTTTGCCGGAATGACCAGCAAATTGGGCACGCCTCGCAAAAATCGAATTTCAAACGCACACAAATGAAATTTGGCACGAGAATGTAGTTTCACAAGAAGTTTTGTCTAATTCTTTTAAGGCTCAACTCAAAGATGGTGAGTTACTAAAAATGAAGCAAAGTCGGCGGCCGTGCATTTCCTATGTCCTACATCAGCCTGTTCCTAGTCTGCTCACTGGTTTCCGAGCTCGCTCCTGGGTGTCTCGCTGTACGCAAAAACGCCGAGTGTGCCATTTTAGAGGCTGGCGACGAACAGGATAATCGCGATTAGTAATAATGCTAACGAATTATATAACGATGGCTACATAATAGGGAGCTCGCAAACCAGTGTGCAGGCGACGAACATCCAGGAATAGTTGTAATATTTAACCACCACTCAGTTAAGCTCTGAGAATAATATACTCACTGCGAGACAACATTCGCGTGCTCAATTTTAAGTATATACAACTAGAATGAACCGATCTCACAGCCAGTTTTAATACGCCACCGCTGCCACCTGCCCAAAGAGGCACGTGTGTGGAATTTCGCAAGGGTCAGGATAACACATTCCCTAAAGATACAACAATAATCTTCCTTTTTTTTTTGCCATCTAGCATCGACTACGCAGTGGCGACAGCTGCTTCCTTTGCCGCTACATTTGGCCGAGATGAAAAGTTTTTGCCAGGCTAACAACCCTACCGAAAAAAACCAGTTTCATTGTTTCCAGCCTAGACTCGAAAAAAAAAACAGTTTGATTGTTTCCAGTTTAAATTCGTAGTGGATTATGGAAGAGGAAACCGGAACTGCCTTTTATCTACTGGAAACCGAAACTGGATTTTATCTGCTGAAAACTGAAACTGGGTTTCGCCTACTGGAAACAAACTGGATTTCATCTGCTAGAAACCGAAACTGGGTTTCATCGTCTGGAAATCGAAACTGAGTTTCATCTGCTTCAAATTGAAACTGGGTTTTATCAGCTGGAAATCAAATCTGGATGTACAGAATTGAAAAGAAAAAAGATAATTTATGGAAAGAAGTCAGGCCGATGGTAAAACAGACCGAGCAGTAGTAAAACTAAAGGGCAACTGAGATTGCTTCTAGGAATGATGCGCTAACGTGAACATTTCGTGACTGCATTTTGATTGCGCGCTGTTCCGCTAGAGCCTTAGCTGGAGCCAACGTAAGCGTGGGGACCACGACCGTCTTTCCACACGCGAAGCCGCGCCCCGCATGCCGTGACACGGCTTCGCAGGGCCCGCTGCTTAGACGGAGCGCAGTCATTTATTGCTGTCACGAATGGCGCTAGACGGAGTCATGGATTTGAGACTGGTCAGATCACAGAAAACATGGTCGCTACTATTAACCACAGCCATTAAAACCTGAAATGCATTCTACTGCAGTCACCTCTGCCTTCAACGTCTAAAAATTTGTTCGCTAAAACGCTCAAAGAAATCTTTCAAAAGTGCATTTTTGGGAAACAGTAGTTACCGCAAAGTTGGCCAGCTTTCAAGGTGATTTCGCCTCTTGGTCCGGCTGCGTGATCCCTTGAAAAATTATCAATGAGTTTCAATTGAGTTTCTAATCAATTGAATGACTTTTAACTGAAACTCGTTTCATTTTTTTTTTGTGAGGGATGGCTTTTTGAGAAGACCACGCTTCCGCCGCTCGCTCTAGTTGCGTTGCCCACAGCACCGGTACGAACTGCGCCTTATACTCCGTTTCACCATACGTCCGAGCGTACTGGAGCTAGATTACATGAAAGTACAGCATGTCCCCCCCAAAAAATAAGCCTGCCTCGACTATTCTGGTAAACCCGGGGAACACAATATGTGTTGTGTGTGTATTATGCGCACGTTATGATTTGCAATATTTGGTTGCGGGGAGTTTTAGGTGATTTCGAATGCGCTGCACACACGGCACGCTCCTGAAATCTCCGGGTTTATCAGTAGGATAGAGACAAGCTTAAATATCTTTGGGAATAGATTTCCTTGGCTTCTACTTTTTTGGCTGGTGCGTGTAGGGCCTTGAATTTTTATTTTCTGGGGTTCTCAGGAACCTTTTGTGTAAACAGAATTTAATCGCGACGGGAGGAGTTTTATTATGCCTTTTACTTCCAGCAAATGATTTTTGTCCCAACTTTTGACGTCATACGCCCGCTGCTCTTTGGTACGTTGGGGTACTCCCCGTCATGTGGTGAGTCCACGTGGTGAACTAGGCCTCGCCGGGAACCAGCTAAGCGCGAAAACGGTCGCTTTCGGCTTAAGTATGCTGGATTAAATATAACTCGCCCCCGACGTTCGCTTCTGTACTAGGCACGCCGTGAATAAGTATGAAACGCCACCGATAGTTTCCTGCAGACTAAGTATGCTTAATTAAGCATGACTCAGCGCCTATAGTCTTCTGCTGACTAATGCCCAAGTCAGACAGGATAATTTAGGGCACTTCAACCAAGTGCACTTCATCTCACCGAATGTCACTTGAAGTACTTCGGTGCCATCCGGGATGAATTAGTGTCTCTCGGAAATGACTACAAAGATGTTTAGAGTACTATGGGACACCTAAAATGTTAAAATAAAGAAGTACATCTCTCAGCAATTAATATTTAGTCTTTTTTAATAAATTCAAGTTGCGAGACAACGTTACCTTAATTTACAATATTTACGCCAACTGTACAAAACAAACAAACAAATTAGTCGTTAGTTGTTTATACAGCAGGAGTTTAGTCTGCCAGAACATGGCGACATTGTTACCCACTGTAGATAAGCAATTTAGCCAGTGCGGTACAACCGCTAGCCTGGGGTCTTTAACGTGCACCACGCAGTAATGATACACGACTGCACGCCGGTACGATGCTCATCCAGATCGAAACGGGCAGGGGTGGGGATTGAATACGCCAACTGTACGATTCTGATCGATCCTCATAAGCCAGGATAAAGAAGAGAAAGATAAAGAAGAAATCAAACTTACTGCAAGCCGAGTGGTGAGTTCTTCCATGATGTCCAGGTGCTTCTTTAAGGGCCGGTTGCATGCCTTCATGGCTGCCTTCACTATGATGCAAACCATCTCTCTGCAATGTTTGGGTTTCGGTCGCTTGTTGGACATCAAGGCAGCTTTCAGGGGTCCAGGCATCTCTTTCCAAGGTACAATCATGTTCTCCGCCCATTCTGGGTCTAGGTGTGAGCTTGTTAACTCAGTGCTTGTACTGGGTGATAGTGTAGGATTCCTGGAGTATGGTTCTGACGCTTCACGAGAGGAACATGCAGGCCGTTACCCTGTAAATATGAATAATAATATTAATGATAATAATATCACGACACACCTTTATGTCATATAATATTTGATGCATGATTACAAACAGAGTTTCTGCCTTTTCGTTTATATTATTTGTGGAAGCAAATTTTTAATGCGCAGTGCACCCCCCCCTTTTTTTTCTCCCCTCTCCCCCAAGCGTTTAGTGGTTTTCCACCACAAAATTAACGTATGCATCGCCGAACACTCAGGGCCGCCCAAATATAGCGCCAGCTTTCCGGAATATATGCAAATGTTTCATTACTAACCATTATCTTATCTTATTCAAAAGTGAAGTATTTTTCTGAAACTTGCAATGGGAAAATGGGGCCCTTATGGGTAGCCTGCGCCATTTAGTCCATGTATTCGTGGGCTTCGGTGGGCACCACTCCCCTCTGTAATGCCCCTGGGGCCCTGAGAGTATATGTAAGTAAATAAATAAGCTATGATACCTTTACAGAAAACCCTATCCATAACTCGCTACTATTTTGATCAGTATCCTCTGTGAAATTCTAACACCAATAGACGGCTGTTAGAGGTACAAATTCTGCAATTTACCTGACTAGTGGCACAAAGTTGACATTTTGCCTCATTATTCTAAGAAAAAGGATCTTACCTTCAGCACAAAAGCATGCAGGCAGTTTCCACACTTTAATTGGTTTCAGGCAACCCGCCAAGTCTGCTTAACACACATAGCTAAGGTCACTGCTCCTCTCAACACCAAGCTCTTGCAAAGCTTTCATTATACACCATTGCTTTCCGGTTCCGTCAGGTTTCCTAACACACAAAGCATTTCTTTCTTGACTGAATTCATTCTAAAAGGAGATCATGTGCTTCGCAATTAGGAGAAACTCCTCGAACACTATTAAGTGGAAGCGGAAGGTAATCCTTCAGAGATGCCACACTTAGACAAACGCACTCACCCATATCACTAACTTCGTAATAGTCGAACTCTGGCATGAACCTCCGAGAATACTTCTGCAACATAAGAAAAATTGTATTTACCTACCACTAAACCGTGAAGGATTTCCTCGAACACATGTTCATGTAACTGAAGTGCCATTAACGTTCAATGCATGTAGGCTGTTCTCATGTAGATAACTTCATCTGTCACACAAGCACCTACTAATGATATACCCAAACCCCTGATACACTGCTGCAATTCAATAAAATAAGCCTGCAAAATAAAGGGGTACAGCTTTTATAGTTTACAGTGGGACTGAAAAATATGCCAGAATGCAAGTAAGCTTGATGTAACTGATGCCTCTACACTAGGGACTTGCAAAGTGATTTGAAGTTTTAGAGCGCAGCTCTTAGGTGCCCTTTTCCGGGTTGAGCGGCGCCGTCGGCGTAACGGCCCCGCTAAATTTAGCGGGTTAAGTTTCCCGCTAAATTTTGCGGGGAAACTGAATTCGTGTTCAGGTCACGTGACGTCAATTTCTTCTCTAAATTTAGCGGGAGGAAACAAGGAGGAGCAGGAAAGAAGAAGGCAAAGGAGAGGCGGAGGAGGAGGAGGTACGGAAGAGAAGGGGCATACCTCCCCCTCAGTACCCTCACCTCCTCCTCCTTCTCCCCTCCTCCGCCTCAAGAGCTGCGCTTTAGTCCCGCATTACAGAGATTTGTAAACGTCTTTCATTTTTCTTAGTTCTCGCACACAGCTCTGAGTAAGAGTGCTTTGACTCGAACCTCTTTGTAAACATATTGATTAGTGGACCGAACTTCAGATGAAGGCCTGGATAGTGTAACAGAAAATGGTGATTGGAAAGTAAACCTTTAAGGGAAAAATAGCTCATGTCTGTCAGCTTTGTACTGTTCAATTAGCACTTGAAGGTAGGCAACAATGCTTTAGTTAAGCGTGGCGCGGTAACAATGGCCACAATATTTCGGAGTGTTAAAAAAATCGAAACAAGGCCATTTTCGCTCTGTAGCCTGGTACCAATGTAGGCAAAGAAAGAACGCACAGAATTCCAAGTCCAAAAAGCCTCACTTATGACTTTTCCTCCTTTCTTGTTCACTTGAGTGGGCTTGCTGTTCGCATAACTATTTTGTAAGGAAAGGATACAATCTGACTATCTAAATATCTGTATTAAAATCACTTCCGCGTGGACACAAAGTATTATATGGACAGAAATAGATATTTTGCAATGACTCCTTCAAAAAGATCTTGAGTTATGCAAAGAGGCAGTCTCGGCAAGCAGACGTGAAAAAGCAAAACAAAACTGAAGCTCATTGAGAGTGCTGTTGCCCTTAATCCCTGCACTGGAGTCTCATAAACAGCCATTGGTTGGATTTCAGCAGTATAGTCGGCAATCGTACGCAATTTCTGGACTTGAAGGGGGCTGCGATGAAATGAATCTCTTGTTGTCAGGCAGTACCCACAAAAATAAAGGGACTTGCTAAAGTTTTTCTCTGAAGCCACCAATAAATTGGCTTCCTAGGTTATCACCCCGAATGCATGCCACAGTGCCTTCTCTAGTATTGCCATTAAAGGCAAGACCAGTTTTTCAAACTCAACCAGGTCCTGTATAAGTCATCCAAAATTTTCTCATGATCAAACTCTCTCGTGCCACACTCATTATTCCAAAAGCCGGGACTCATAATGATAAAAAAAAAAACTGCGCCGACTTGACATAAGCGGATTTGCTTAAATAGGGACTGTTGAAGTGTTTTCGCTCATTCCTGCTTGAAGGTTTCACTGATGATGTTTCCCGCATGGGAGACGAAACGTTTGATTAAATTGTTTATTTTGTTATGTCAAGTCGGCGCAGTTCTTTTGATCACACTCATTAAAAAGCAAAGCTAACTGAAGGTGATCTCTTGTGGATTAGCTTGTGTTTCGTTAGGTTAGCAAGCGTAAAAGTACCCACCCACCACTTTATGCTTTTTTGTTGCTGAACGGTCAACAACTTCAAACGTATACTGGTACATTATGATATTGAGTGAGGGGGCGTTGACTTTAAAAAGCACGTTTTTTTCAGCAGGCACGATCAGAAATGTGCTCCAAAATGCCGGGTAGTGGGACTCGTTCAGAGGCTCGGTCAATACCTGACTAGGAGGCGTTTTCGTGTTTCTTTAATGGGGACATACTGAGTAAACCGGTCCTTTTGACAACGACTACGTCCAAAGTACCGACTCACGGTTTGCACATAAGAAAAGTGCTTTCTAAAATACGATGACCGCATGTGTGCTGTACGAAAGAGGGTTGCATTCATGTTTAAAACATCATTGGACTCAATGCCATGCATAGCTTGGGTAGCTTTGATTGAACCAAGCACGTTTTGAAGGTTTTCAGCAAGTTTGCCAGGCAACCATTGTTTGTTCAAGAGATGCAGATGTTTAATTTATCAATGATTTTTTGAACTGTCGACTCCGGCATAAGAAGAAGTAAAAATGAGCAAGATTATATTCTACGGCCTCTCTTAATGTCTTCCGCAGACAGAGACATTAACACATCGTGGTTATCATCACGAAAATCCTTCCTGTTAACAGTACCGTCTTCGTTAGAATCCGCACAAATTGACGAAGTCAAAGGCTCCTCAACCTGAAGCGGGTCTGCAGGCGATGCGCCGCCACCCCAAAAACACGCTACTCGTCAATGCGCTCTGCTGAGATGTGCTGTGAACCACGATTTCACTCTGAATACATTCTGGCAGTTGGAGTACGAACACGAAACCAGCATACCATCCGTGGTGTGGCCTCTAAGATGTTTTAGCAAAGCCTCCCTTGTGCTGCACTCGACTAAGCATGTTTCCAAAGTGCACTCAAACTCCTCGAAGAAAACAGAACTTTTCCTTGGATGTTCAAATGCCTATGACTTCTCAAAATATCACCTGAGGGCAGCACACGTAACAAACTGGTGACAGCATTCTTCGTCAACACACGAAATAATTCGAGAGCGGAAATCGTGCTCATCGAAGTGTCTAGCGTAACCAGCAAGGTGCTTGAACCAAACCTCTACCAATTCATGCCAGTTACACTATTCCTTGCCAAGCAAGCAACACATTGATGGAGAAATACCTGTCTCAAGTATCCAGTTGCTTTTCGCTCCAAATTTTCAGGCTCACAAACCGCCGCAAACGCCACGAGCGAACGAGTACAAAGTGGCGCGGACACGGGTCGGAAAATGAATCGTGCGACCGCTTCTTCCTCATTTTCCCGCGTTTTTGCCACGGCCCAGCAGCGGGGCTTAACCACCTCAACGCAAATGGCGCCTTCTTTCCATAGAGTTCTTTTCTCCACGCCTCTCGCCCGTCGCATTGTTGCTCTATTTGTTGTCAGTTTTTTACAGTTATGATCAGTTATGGTCAGTTATGACCATAACTGCATAACTCATAGCGGCAGTTATGATCTGCGTTGGCGGCGTTGCGTGTTGAAAGGAAGGACGAAGAAAAGAGGTGAGGAGGCGAGAGGATCCTCTCTGAGGGTTCCCGTAGCTCCCTTTGCTGTTTTCAAAGGTCACGCGTGGCGATCAATTAGCGATGCGCGTCCTTTCTTTCTGTTTTCTTGCTCCGTAGTGTTTTACGAGTTCCTCGCGTTTCTTTCTGCTCATCCACGGTGCATTTCGGGTAATTATTTTCAAGACGCACTCTCAGTTCTTGTTACGCCTACACCGCCGTAAATTTGACACTTATTTTTTACAGTGTACAAAAAGACTCAAAGAGGGGCGCTGCGGCGCCCCCTGTCAGTGTGTCCCTGGGCGACCGCCCAGGTCCCCTACGCCTAAGGCCGGTACGTCGGACACCAATAAAAACAGTACGCAACAGGAATAGCTTGAACTTGAGAACAAAGTGTGAGAAAAATAACACATGTGCGATGGTTGGGGCCGCTTACCTTCAGAAAGCGCGAGTGTCGATGAGGTAAACAGAACATGAAGTCACAAGCGTTTTCGTTGCCTCGAGCCCGGAGCTGCGACGTCGCCACTGGCGGGGATGCGTCTTCTTTTCTGGGACGTCCATGTTTATCCCCGCGACGTTCCATTACAGGGTTACAGTCAAGGATGACACTGCAGGTGCGAGACGAACTTCCACTATTTTCAGCGACCGTGTCGACGTCCGCTTTTGCAGCCATGGTTGCCAGCGATTGAGCGGCGGGTCGGCCGGTTTCATAATCACGACCGGCATGCAATGCGCGCCAGGAAGCCCCACGCCCCCAAGAATCCACTTCCGAGGGCAGATATCGTCGGACCGGGGTTCGGAGCGATCGGGATCGAGATCTGAAGTTGGCGCTGCTCCAATACGCCGAGCGAAAAACATCCGTGTTGAACCCCAGTACCACGTGGTGGACGCTCGCTCCAGAGTCGATCCCGAAGCGAGTCAAAACAACGAGATGGATTCGCCATCAGTCGGTGTGGTTGCGTTTGCGTGTCTCTTAGCCTTCGACTGTGCTCTGACGCGCGGATAAACCACTAAGTGTAGAAATGCCGCCTTTTGGCTTAATAATGAATTGGCAAAACAAATAATAATGCCGAGGGAGAAGCAAGACCTTACTTCTTGGGACTTTAGTTGCATCATGAATAATGACCGATATGAAAATAAAATAAGAATTTATTATACTATTACGATTGCGTTGCTTCTGGCAGGCCCGTTGATTTAAATTATACAACCCTAAGCGATGATAACTTTCTTGACAAATATTTGTCCATACTGAAAAAAGATTTGTCGTTGAAGAGGGAACAAAATAGTGAACCTTATAAATACTTTATTTGTGAAGAACAACATCTGTGA
>JAZHYW010047498.1:0-15940 GCA_037355805.1 Ixodes ricinus | reverse complement strand
TTTTTTTTTACAATGAAGCTGCCATATATCGCTTGATGAGGCTGGATCTGCAAAGAATATTTTGATGCAATACCTAACTCGAATAAACTTGAGGCACTACGTTCAGTATATACACGTGCGTTATCGTTCTGCCCTATAAACATTTGTTTTCGCGTCTGTTCATATAGGCAACGCATGAAGGAAACCTTGTAAACCACATTAAATTCGTCGTTTTGTAATGCTGAATATATTCATTTCATCGCGAAGTATTCTGAATAATTGTAAATCTAGCAAAAATGAAGGGTACAAGCCTAATACTATCATCATCATCATCATTTATTTTTCATTGAAGTCTCGGCGCATTTCACAAAAGGGTGAAAACTCCAAGAAACAAAAGAACAACACAAATATTAACAAAAAGACGCTGCAATCTAGTTAAAGGTAAGAAAAAATAAGGTAATGGCTGCAGCGAATTTTCTTGTGTCAGATATGAAAACAATTACGTCAGGCGTCGCGTTCCAGTCGTCAATAGCCAATAGTAAAGTACACATTTGCTGAGTGACGGTTGACGGTGAAATCGGACGGAGTTTACAGGAAAGGTCGAGACATGGGAAAATCGGGTAAGGATTTGATAACAAACTTTGTCTGCGATGATTGGTGTAATAAAAGCTCCGATGAAGAAGATACAAACCAGACACCCTGCGGCGGTGAGAAGAGTGTCAAGGTTAGCTGATTGGCTAAATCGTGATACGCTTGCATAAGGGGAATAGTCGGAATAAATAAAACGAAGAGCTGTGCTTAGAACAGTTTGCAAATATACAGTTTTAAGATAGACAATTTGATATTAGGGCACCGTATTACCGAGGCCAACAGGTAAGTTGGTTTTTGGAAGGGCTGTAGCATTTATTCGTTTTGTTCAACGCTTAAGTACGCAGGTAGATATATAAACTTGCGCCCACAAAACTTGGTTGGGCATCTATGCTAGGTGGTATAGATTACTAAGGAATTTTATTAGAATGTAACAATTCTGAGGCATAAAGTACCCTCTCTAGAAACTAGTGGTGTACAACAGTATTTTTAGGGTTATCTGTCCAGTTGCTCAATACAGAAAACTACCGCTAATATCCTATGCAGCAAAAGAACAACATATTAATGCAGATGCACAGCGCCTTGCACATCAGTATTCATGATTGAAAGACCTCACAAAAACTATTACCGGTACGGCAATCTCCAGGGCCTTGAACAGGCCCATGTGAGTGTGACAGTCAGCAGCTCTTGTGCTTCCCGTCGAGTTCGAGTTGCAAGTATGGCTTGCAAAGGTCAAGTATTGTGAAAACAATGCCACCCACTAAGGACCCAAAATGTCCTTAGGAACATGCACCAGGTAGTGGTCTACTTTTATGTTGGGATTTACGGTCACCCGATAGTCACCACAAAACCGAAGTTCCGTGCTGTTTTCTTTGGCACTATGACCAATGGTGTAGGCTGTAGGCACCGTGTCTCTACTCGAAAGAGTATACCAGCCTTTTTATGTCTCAGATCTTTTTCTAAACCTCCTGCAATAAAGAATATGGAAATAGTCTCGCCTTACAAAACACGGGGTTAGCATCCTTGCGCACAACAATGCTACCCTGAAAACCCTTAATCGCGCCATACCCTGGTTCAAACACGTCAGGGAACTTTTTCTCTCAGTGACTTTTCTTTGTCGAGGGATTTTTCCTCGTCTGGTGAATTCCCCTGCACGAGTTCGGGCCAGTTGAGTTTGATTTTGGCAATCCAATCTTGGCCAAGAAGAGTCGGCATGCGTCCCTCATACTGGTTCTGAGCTGTCAGTAACGGCAAGCGGTGCGTCTGACCGCTGTACTCTGCTTTGACTTTTACGGTACGCTCACAGGTACTTGTGTTCCGTTGCACGTGATAAGTCGCACATCCACATCAAAGCACTCCAAACCCGGGAAGTGTTTCATAAACTCCCTCTCTGTCATTAGCGATACAGTCGAACCCGTGTCCAGTTCCCTCGAAACTTCTTTGCCCTTCATGTTTACATTTACAACAAACGCGGTACTGTTTGTTACTCGATTGAGGGCGATTCGAGATAACAGGTGTGTCTCTGGCTTTCTTGATACTTCAGGTTTTGACTTGTTGCATGAAAAGTTCTGCACTGCTTTCGTTTTGAACATTTTAGCTGCATGGCCTTTCTTAGAACATTTAAAACATTAACTGTTCAAGAATAGTGCGCGTTCCGGGAAGATGCGAATCTCCGCATCGATAGCAATTGGTACCGGCTGTCTTTGGACGATCATTTTTATCAGCTATTTTGGGGTTGACTCTGCGTTCGCTGTTCTGCTGCTTCGTGCACCCTTGCTTGCTTGGCTTGTCGGACCGGCGTTGCCGGTTCACATCGACTGTGTTGAGCGTGGACGCTGACAGCATCTCCTTGGTGTCCTTGTTTGCGGCTTCCATGGATGTTGCTACGTTGAAAACGCGCTTCCGCGTTTTCAACTGGTGGAAAACGCACCGGTGGATTGTGAGTGATTAAAACATTACATGTAATGCGAATTAATGGTCGCCGCATGTCTCATGTTATTTCACTTTATAAAGTAAGTCATTTAGGTAAAAAAACATTTGAACAATTTTAGGTGGGATTTGAACCGACGACCCTTCGGTTGCGAGCCTGACATGCTACTGACTAGGCCAACTCCGCTTTTTTGTCGTCTTAATTGCCAGTTAAATTCATCATAACGGCAGAAGAGACACTGGACGAGGTTCTGAGACACCTCAGCCGAGTTCCAGCTAACAGGGGAAGATTAACGAGATCCTAACTCAAATAGTTCGTCTAGGACAGGTAGCATAATCGGTATCATCTCCTAAAGCCTTACACGTCTTTTTAGCTGCCTGATACTTTGTGTAAAGTACTGACACACTGTTCGAACGTTCAAGTGAGCATGTCGCACTGCTATGCGCCATTTCCATATGCTGTGCCGTGCAAGAAGCATAATTTTATCATACGGCACACAGTATGTATTATCTATCGGCAGAAAGCGTATTCCGTTCGCGGTTAAGGGAAGTTCTTTCTTAATGGTACGCTGCAAGATATCTCAGTAAAAGACAACATCCCAGCAGTACAGGAAGACGTGCTCTATGGTCTCGGGCTGTTTGCACGAGAGACAATCCACGGACCAGGGCACAAACACGCCCTTCTCATGTAGCCACTTTTTAACGGGAAGAGTGCCGCTATGAAGTTGGGAAAAAAAAGAAAAGGTTTTTGTGTTCGTGGGGACAATCATTTGTTTTTCACTCGACTAAGCACATCATTATTAGGCGGTGCACAGTAGAACGTACGATTGATGGGTGCCGCACAAGACAGCTCGATGAAATGTTTCATCAATCTTTTCCGCGAAACATTACCCAGATATACCAGGGAAAACCTCGCGGCAAGGAATTCGTAAGCAGCGACAACTTCTTTTAAAACGGGGCTCAGCGGTCCAGTCGCACCATCACCGGACAAAACAGTAAATTCGGGTAAAGCGTCACGAAGTATTACTTGAAGGACAGTACGTTAAAAGGGGTCACCTTGGTCTCTCAGAAAATGAAAGCGATTGACAACTTGTCGTAGAAAAAAGTACGTCAATGAAAGGCCACCATTCCGAACATGCCGAAACAAATATCTTTGGCTGGTGCGCACCCAAGAGGAGGCCTAAATGAATACAGCAAACACCCGTTGTATCTTTTGCACTTGAATACGCGTCCACTACAGTACCGAAAACATGCACCAGAGGTTTGCTACAAAAATATATTACACACAGTTGCGCGTGCAAAAATAGACAAATGGCGACCACCGCATTGTATCGCTTTTTCACGCTGCTTGGTTGTCTCAATTGTCCACAGATCGTTGCTGTCTCTATAGCGGAACTCCCAAGTAACGGGTCGGCAGGTTGAACCATTCAATGTTTGCAAATAAGTGTTTGCTTTGACGCCCACTCGCCATGTCAGAACCCCGAACACTTTTTCCAATTTACTGTACTCCCGGTTTGTGCACACAAATTTTTAGTAATTTTGACTACTCTTTTTACAATCTCCTTGTTGGCGCAAAAAATTGATATGTTGTCCGCGTAAGCAAGGATGCGAATTATTCACGTGTTTAACGTGAACCCACGGACACAGCAGTCATGAATAATACTAAGACAATAGGGTTCCATGAACAACGCGAAAAGTAATTGTGAGAACTGGCACCCTGTCTGACTGACGATTTCGCCAGTATTCGTTCGCTAATCCGCTTATTTAAAATCAAGCTTGTGGTACAGTTTCGGTAGGTGATTCGTAATCCGTCTAAGCAAATTGGCCCCTGCTCCAATATGCTCGAAAATGTTGAAGATTATTGCATGTTATACAGGGTCAAATGCTTTTTTTAAATCCACCTGCAACATCGCAACTTTGCGTAGCTGGGAGTCGCAGCAATCCAGAATGCTGCGCGCTACACAAACGTTAAGCGCCGTTCACGCATATGCAACCGAGTGAGACCGAGAGAGACCAGACCGGTTTTTAAGCCTCTTGCGACGTCTTAGGACCAGCTCCGCTGCAACGCATTCGGTCCTTAGACGTCGCAAGAGCCTTAAAACCAGTCTGGTCACTCTCGGTCTTATTCGATTGCATATATGTGAACGGCGCTTTAGTCAGGATAGTGCGACCTTTTATGCCGCAAGTCTGATGCGGCTTATACACTACTGGCGATCATTCGCTGCAACCTGCTGGCGATGATTTTTACCAATATTTTATAATCAACCTTATTCAGACAGTTAGGCCGGTAAGAGGTCATACTGCGTAGTTTTACGGGATCGTCACCCTTCGGAATTAGAACAGTGTGGGTGTTCGAAAAAGAAGGGGAAGGGTTTTCTGTTTGTAAGCTTCATTAAAAACGTCGAGTAAGATGGGAGCAAGTTCAAATTTAAGCGTCTTATAAAGAAGCGTAGTCAGCCCGTCAGGGCCCGGGGACTTGTTGGGTTGCAGTTTGTCGATCTCTTTTGTTATCTCAGTCAAACTTAGCAGCGCCTCCGACAAAGTTTTATCATCGCTACCGACAGTTGGCAACAAATATGAGTCATACGTCTAATCCTTTAAAATGTGAACCGTGGGAACAAAACAAAACTAAACGACAAGGCTATCGCGTTTTACTATTACAGGCGAAGTTTAAGCGTCCTCCAATTACTTTTAGTTGTACTTCTTCCCCAGCGTAGGAAACAAGGACTGTGTCGTCCTTTTGTCTCCTTCTCCCACTTGTTGTGGAGGAAAATACAGCAATTATAATTGTTTTAAACCACAAATACACCAGGATTTGTATAAATTCTAGAAAGCTCAAGCGGTCCATCATACGCGCTAACAAAAACTATTCCACCATGAAGCCAGCCCCACCCATGGAAAGAGTCTAGAGCTTGAAACTCGGACACACAGGACGCGTGGGCCATCACGGAACTGAACCACAATGACTGGCATCTCTGCCATTCAAGGTGTTTCCGAATCAAATATTATTCGGCGATATTCTCACCCAAGTTTGAGTAGGCGAATTTTCCAACGGAAACTCCCAAATACCTGAACGAGGAACGGAAGGAACACCTGTCGAGGATTTGGACTAAATTTAGAGGAGTTTCACGACTGGCCCCTCCCCTTCACCCTCCATACGAGTGCCTGTATGTGTGTGCTAGGGTGCTTTCAAGTATTTTTGGTTCTGAGCGTGGCTACGGGGTTGGTGGATGCTCAGGGGAGCCGCTGCTTAATTGGGGGGGGGGGGGGGGGGGGGATGTCACGAGCTTAAAAGAAATGGCGTGCACTTCTCGCGCTGTCCCGGGAGAGTTCAGAAGCCGCGTTTCTGTTCTGCTGTCATTTTACTTTTATTTTTCTTTCGAAGCTGTCATTCTCATTTACAGCGAGAGGTGGGTGAAATTGCCCGCGCACTCCCTTGGGGAATACAGCAATCACGCCTGTTTTAGGGATTTCGCGGGGATCATGATGCGGAGGTAAACATAGCCACGAAAAAGTGCGATTGAAAGCGAAAAAAAAGTTTTTAGAAAGGAAAAATTTATGCGGGTCATGAACTTGTCCGACGTTGGGGTCAGACGACGTGGGATGCCATGTTTTGGTTTGTTTGGTGAAGAGTTTTTACGTCAAAATGCGATTAAATGGTAACTTAATTTCAAACGTTAAAAAGTCTAGGACGGATTTGGAAAAGGCGGCTGTGTGCCTTATATAATGTGAATACTTTGGGCGAGTCGGGAAACCAATGCTTTGTTGAAACAGTGCTTTGTCAAACGGTCTCAATTAATAAGAGAGGCGGTGGCGAGACTTCTATTTGAATGCTATATGAATAGTGGTGGCGCCCCTTTATGAGAGTGATTAGCAGATGAAACGAGTATATATGTTTCTTTGTTTTAACGGCCTTTCAGATTTAAACTAGATAATATAATATAACAAAACGTTCAAAGCGGAACCACATGAACACTAAGCGACCAGCGTAAACACCACAATTCCACATGATAAGTTTTAGTTTTTACAGATTAATTTGTAATATTATTATAATTACAATGCGGCCGTGTAGGCTGATTTCACACAAACAAGGTACACAAGTTCAAGCTTTACGAACACTTTTAAAGTGCAGCCCTTAGGCGTCCGTTTCCGGGTTCAGCGGCGTCGCTGTTGCCGTCGGAGTAACCGCGCGTTGCGTTATGGGACATTTCACCTCTAAAGGTAGCAGAAAAGTGTTTCCGCTAAATTTAGCAGGGAAAATTTTCCGCTAAATTTAGCGGGAAAATTTTCCCTAAATTTAGAGGGAGAATTTGTTTTGCCAAATTTTGCGGGGAAATTCCCCCACTAAAAATATTACCGCTAAATTTAGCGGGAAACGTTTCCCGATAAATTTAACGCTGATGTAGAGGTATGGAGGGGGAGGAGAGGTGAAGTTACGAAGGGGGAGGAGGGGAATGCCCTCCCTTGCGTACCCTCACCTCCTTTTCCTCAAGAGCTGCGTTCTCATTCGGCATTACAGAGAATCGTAAACGTCTTTCCTTTTTTAAACTTTGAGAAAACATCAGGAGAAGCAGACAATCTGATGTTCTAGTCATCTGCGTCCCCCTGTACGTTGCATCTGATATCTGTCTGGGCAGTTTATCGGCACCAAAACAAGGACGAGTTTAACTTAGCATCACATTCTGCGACATCACTTCGTGCTACGGATGAAAGGATGTTCGCTTCTCTCCATAACCTAAACAGGCGAGGCAATTTTATATCACTAATTTTAAACAATGATTTAGTCTCTGCATAAAATAGCACAACACTGCAAAGTCCATGTTAAGCCATCTCAAACGCAACTGGATACCTTCTTTTACAGGGAGTTTTCGCCAGTGTCGTTACAGCGCACCACGAACGAAATAATAATAAAAAAGTTTTGGCTTTCATAAATATTATTTTAACAAGAATGTTGAATTTGCGGTGTTTCAGACTTCTCCTCACGCCCACTGTTAATTAAAAAAATAGATTTAGAAATCTCAAACCGAAAACTGCCGCCAACAAAAGTGGGTGAAAATTGAAAGACTCGACTAAAATGTGTTGCCGTGCTCCATGACCCTGATATACCGGGTGAGTGTTTTTTTTTGTTTTTTTATTCGAACATTTTTATTGCAGAAAGTCCGTAAAAGATGCCCTTATGCGGTTTTTGCTATTGAGTTACACGGCCAGGGGGACATTATGTGGGTGGCTAATCTTTGCGATAAGTCGGCTAATTAATTAAAATTTGTTAATTAACTTTTTAATTAGTAAAAATAAACATGAGGTTACAAATATAAACTTATACAGCGTCATCGAAAACCACTAAATCAACTCTTTTTAGAACGACTTGAAGATCGTGGGAAACTCGGGGATGCGCCAAAGTTACCACTCCTGAAGCAGGCGCAAAGCCAGCAGTGGCGGAACGCGGATGATTATATCATTATCGCGTTCCGCAGCTGCTAGCTTTGCGCCTGCTTCAAGAGTGGTAACTTTCACGCGCCCCGAGTTTTCCACGAGCTTCAAGCCGTTCTAAAAAGAGTTGATTTAGTGGTTTTCGATGACGCTCTCTAAGTTTTTATTAATGCGAATAGCATTCTTTGGATACTTCACGCACTTTTCGTCTATGTATCTATGTATCTATCTATCTATCTATCCGGCTATCTAACCTCTTACGCCGCGGGTCGATAAATAAATAAAAAAGACCGGCGCCGGCTGGATTCCGAACCGTTGACCCTTTGATCAGCAGGCAGACGCACTAACCACAGAGCTATGAAGGCAGTCATTCACCGCACTCTAAACATTTGTTTATATCTTTACCATAGGACGCGCTTTGCAGCGCTGTCACAGCTACCGGTGCGCGCGCGTTCCCATGCACGAGGGCTAGCTCACCCTCTCCCTCTAGCTCACCCTCTCCCGCGCTCGGGAGACCTCTAGCTCAGCCTCACGAGAGCGGAATGAGCCCTCGTGCATGGAACGCGCGCGCACCGGTAGCTGTGACAGCGCTGTAAATAGCGTCCTATGGTAAAGATATAAACAACCGTTTAGAGTACCGTTGGTTGAGACTAGCTGAGACGCCAGAAAGTCTGGTCGGTACCATTTTGAGTGTTTGTGCGTATGGCGCGTGCTTTGCTCGCCTTCCTAAGTGAGCACAAACGCACGTGCTGGGCTGCGAAGATCGTGCGCAGGGCTGTGAAAGTGTCAACAAATTTAGAATCGCCTCAAGAGTGGGCTGGCGTATCTAGAGTGTGCCGGCCACCTGACGAACGCGCATAACTCCGCACCGTTTGATGCTATTCGCATTAACGTAGATAATCATTCCCAAAGGATGGGTTCTGCTGATTTTTGAAACCATATGTTTATTTTCACTATTTAAAAAGTTAATTAACAAATTTTATATAATCAGCTGACTTATCGCAAAGATTAGCCACCTACATATGTCCCCCCGGCCGTGTGTCTTATGTGCCCAAACCGGATAAGTGCATCTTTTACGAATTTTTTCTAATAAATTTGTTTAAATTTAGTAAAGGAAATCATCCGGTATATTGAAGCACTCAAATACAATGCACTAGCACCAAGCATACAAAAACAAATTATCAGACCTAAAAAAACACCCTTATTATTTCATTTTATAAAACTATAAATACAGCGGGAAAAAAGTTGACCGCCAGATAAATGAGATTTTGAGAGTGAATAAAATGTGTCACAATATCTGTAATAGTTTATTAAACAACCGGCTCATTACTCGGACTTTGTTTCCGTCTACTTAATTATGGTCGGGGCTTTCGACATCAATTTCAAAACTTTATTACTGCGTTAAAAAAGGTTTGGGCATACAAATAACACACATGAAAAATATTACCATGATCAGACGACTTCGCTCAGAAAGTATGTATTGTGTAAAGCAAAAAACAAGAAAAAGCTACACTAGTGAAGCACGCAAAAGAAAAACCGTGCAGCGAAGCCAATGCAATCCTCGGTATGTTTTTGTTATTTTTCTAATGTTTTGTGGCGTTGTTTGGTACCTCCTTTTCGCGTGTCATTTATTAGACGAGTGAGCTCTTAGGGACGAGGTATGTTTCTTCGGCCACCTATATTTTATTGTAGAGATTGCGGTTACCATCCTTTTGAAATAAAAATAAAAATAAACATATTCCACAAGCGAAAGTTGGCCACATCGTCATGACTGCCAACCTATCACAGAGAGTTCATAATTTATAGGGATTTTTAGATCTCTTTTCGTCATATGTTTTTCCCTGCACAGATTTGGTATCCTGAAGGCCCGAACGCATGTATTACCCAACGCGACTAGCCATTTCAATATCGATCAAGATTGGACTCAAACACACACAAACGCAAAAATACATATGTTGTATTTTGTGTTTTTACAATGCAAGTTCTGGTTGCTAGAAGAAAAAAACTAATCATTATAAAACGTGAAGACACGGACCACAGTATGTTCATACTTTACAGACAAGAAAAGCGCAAAATATTACGTAAAAGAAGCAACTAGGTAATAAAACAGTGACACGAAATTTCTATAACGATACATGGCTAAGGAAAAGGCTATTCCTCCTTTTCTTGAAGGAACCTGAATAACGAGACTGATGACAACAAAGTAATAATGTAACATAAAACAACACCTTAAAGAAAGACTTCCGATGAAGGGGGCGGGGGTTTAAGAGAAGAAAGATGGTCTGAATATCAAGAAAAAGTACACTATGCAAATTAAAAGCTTTTTTGTTTTCGCCAAGGACGCCTGATATATTTAGAACGATTAATAAGTTATTGCATTGCATCGGAGTTATTGCATTGCCCTACAATATCAAAAGAGGGAATCCTCGATTTTTTTTATTGTCTTTATGTCCGCGGATCGTGTAGCATAAATAATCTCCCGCCTGCAAGCACTTATAATCTCTAGCACAAGGAGGGGGGGGGAGCAAAGAAACATGAACATTAATAGTTCAATGTTGGCATACAAATTATTAAAGAAAGAAGGACAAAATTTTGAGTTCTGGACAGCTCATTTGCATCTTGAGAAGCCTCCCCTACGAATGATACAGGTTGGGGAGAAAACTAACAAGTTTTAAATTAGGACAGAATTGGGCCTGTCTCCGGACATGAGTGCAATTCGGTCTATCGGAGGACGTCAACTTTCGACCCTTTCTTACCTCCTCTTCAACCTCCTTTATCTCCTTCTCCACTTTCGTCAACCTCACCTCACCTTTTCCTCTCCGTTCCCTGTACAATACTGTCGCTTGCTTTTACGCTCCATTCATCCGGGAATGCTGGAGGACTTGGAATGACGCTACTCTATCTCTTTCGCGCTCTTTCTCGTTTGCTCTACCTTTCTTTTTCACGAACTGATTTTATTTTGTTTTTCTTTTCTTAAGGAAAAAATAACATTCCGCTTTAAGATATAGAATTGTTTGACGTACGCGCTAAAAGAGGTAAACAAGTAATTATTTGTATGGAAGCTTAGTCGGCCGGAAGTTTGTCTGCACCAAGGGACGTGTGCTGTCTTCCCCGCTAAAAGATATTTAGCCCTTGCGATACAAGCGCATTACTAAGGTCGTCAACGTGCAACGCGCGTTAGTGATACACGACGGCACGCTGATTCGATGCACATTTATAGTGGTATTTATCTCAAGACCTGTAGTAAAAAAGCCCCGCTCCTCGCAATGCATTGAATATTTACCCTTTCATGTGTCGAATTCAGTTTTATGTATGTTTGTCTTTGATTAACGTTTTTGTTATTTTGTAAAGACGTTCATGTTTCGAAAGCGAAGAGCATCGTTTCTTCTTTCGAAAACTAACCATTGTGGTAACTATCCTGCGCAGCAAATGAATATTGCGTAAACATTCGAAATCTTTCTGCTTTTATATCTTAATGTGACAACGGGTATAGATCAAAACGGGCGGAGGCGAGGCCCAGGATCCTTGAGATCTGGCTTTCGTTCCATGTACTCCAATGCTGATGCAGTTGCGATAACACATCAGAGTAATACGCGTTTCAGGCACCGCACTGGACGTAAATTTCTGGTTAGCTGCAGTGTCGATTTGTTTTCGCGCACATTTAATGTCTTCCTGTAGGGTAATCGTGGTTTGATGACCGAAATCTACAAAAATAACGAAACGCGCCAATTAGTGACAGAGATAAAATGTTAAGAAAGGAGACTTACAAGTCATGGTACAGGATGCAGTTACCTTTACGAGCGTAAAGAAGCAACCCTAGACAGTTGGGCCCAGCGCCTCATGAACATCGCTACAACGAATATTGTGAACCTAGAAAAGTCGAGCAATATTCTTTTCTCTAGCACTACAGTAGTCTTCGTTGCCCTAGCCATTCAAAGATACATCATTAAAAATTTGACTTTGCTGACTAACAGCAGCACGAATTATGTGTGGGATCGCGTTGCGGGCATACGGTTGGTGATGATAAAATCTCAAGGGTGGATCCTAACCTCAATACAAAACATATGGCCTAAAGTTGATAGGTATAAAAGAAGTATAATGATACATTAACAAAGAAAATGACATGCCAAGTTAGGCATCACTCCGAACCTGTCTCTTCTAACCGAGTGACATTTTAATTTAATGTAACAATTATGAACGGGAATTATAGTCTACTCTAAAAAAGTTTATTTCTTTACACTGTAAAAGCTCGAATACTCCGGGCACGTTCACAATGAAAAGGTTTCCTGTAACTTCTTCATATAAACACTTATATGGCGTGTAATATTCTAAGTTGAAAGTCGGTCTACACTTATAATGACGTCTTAGACATTGAATGTCGAACTTCACTCACAGTGACGTCTTAAATTGATGACAGTATCTGGAGTTGACTGTAGGACTCTGGAGCGTGTGTACCTTTTCATACACAATGGAGTCTAACAAAAGATTATAGTGACGTGCCTCTCCCGGAAACAAGATAAGCCGGTGCGATCTTAATTCTGCGCGCACGCTCCATACTTAGGTAGGCTTTTTTTTTTTTTAAGCGGTAGTTTTGTATTTTTATTTGTTTCTTTTTGCGAAAGCACCGACTAAACTTAGAGTTTCTTTTTTTTTTTTGCAGACTATGGCGAGATAAAGACTTCCTTCTAAAACAAGGATGACAGCATCTATAAAAAGATAATTTCTTACTTCCTCCAACAACACTCCGATGTGCGACGCTTGCGACGAGGCAAAAACCTTTAAAGTTTGCAAGCGTACGTGTGATGCCGGCAGAGCTGAAACAACTTTCAATTACAAAAGAAAGTAAGGTTCGACAAAGTAAAATAACAAATAAAAACTATCGACGCGAAAAGGAGACGTGAAACAATATTTAATGTTGAAAGTGAGCCTAGGACTAGGCGAACAAATAGAACTTTCCATCTGGCGCCGTTCTTTCTCTCAAAACCGATTCTTCGATTGCGTTTTGGGGAAAAGCATTCCACCCTTCTTCCCTTAAACTAAGCTCTGCATTTACTCTTCGGCTTAGTGCCTTTCTCATAATACACACACACACACACACACATATATATATATATATATATATATATATATATATATATATATATATATATTAAAGAAGCCAACATAATACCAAGGACAAGAAGATTGGATTGGACAAAAGAGGGTTATACGTCGAGGCACCCTGCTTGTGCTCTTCTTTTTGATCTTTCGCAAATAACTGGAACAGACTCGAGGCGGTAAATAAAGCGTGCCGGTGCTGAATTGAAGGATCACAAAACATTTCGCCACTGTTTGTTGCCATGTGACGCTCTCAGGTCGATAGCATCCTGCGCTGGGGCTTAGGATCTTCTATCTCGTCACGAACGCAGCTGCTAAAATTTGCAACCTTCGACATTCCCGCCGTGCAATGGCGGCCGCCAGAGAATGGGCGTCGGCAATGGTAACGTAGGGGCTGAATGCAGAGAGACTACTCAGGTTAGAGGTGTGAACGGGCGCTAGAATATTCAATTTGAAGGTGTAATGAGCGTTCAGTGGCAATTGTAAAGGCGTTCAGTTTTGAACGGTTTGAATTAGTTTCAAAGAGCAGAGTTTGAATGAGGCAGGGTCCATTCGTAGCTATGATGTTTGAGACTAAATCGTTTTGAATAAGTGTCGTCTATGTATATAAGTTATAGTCGTACTGTCTTACATTTTATTGTACCTTTGAAAACTTGCAGCTACTGAGAGTGTTTTGTGATTCATTTCAATAATTTTTAAAGGTTATATGTTAGCTCCGTCGAAAACATGTCTATCAGAGTATTTTGTCCATGAGCATGCGTTTCTTTGTTTGCGCGTCCTCCATTCTGGATGGTGCCACTTTCATCGTCTGCTAAGTCAGTCACCATCTTAAATTCTTTCACCATGTTCCTTCGTGACAGTGTTTGTGGCTGCATACGTGCGTTTCTTTGCTCAAAAAGAAAAAAAGTACAAACTTTGTGTTACTTTGACGTATTTACATAACAAAAACAGACCAAGATACCATGGGCACTGGCATGAACATTCTTGTAATTAGCCGAATGCCAGGCGCAAGCTACTCCCATTTCTATGGTTCCACCGGCAGTAGGGTGTCTCATAAATCATGCAGTGATGCGCGACGAATTATCTACAACAAGAAAAATACGCAAGCGAACAAAGCAGTGGTCACGTTTTGTCCCGTTGACGGAGACGCAACAAAGGCGTGCCAAAGAGACTAAGAAAGACATACGCAGCCTTGCTTCTCACTACTTTTACGGATACAAGCTGACGAAGGATGTGAGGGCTACGTGTCTGCCAGCTCAGTCAACAGTTTCGGTCAAAAAGTCGAAAGGTCTCGCTCAAACATAACCGATATTCTTCTGAGCATTGTAAAACCTATGCGCCGAGAAACTGAGGGAGAGGAGGAGACAAAGAGCGCGTGTAGGCGTCAGAACGAACATGTCTGGTTGCAATGATTAGTGAGTACACGCAAAGCTATATGTCTTTGTCTCTGCTCACACTTCGAAGGCGTTCGATTGCCAAAGGCCGGAATCCAGCGCTCGGCGTTTGCGTTCGAACTAGATCGAACAGCGAGTAGAGACAAACACAGCTAGCTATACGCCTACACACCAATATTTTCACTAGGAGCTCAGCGTTTTGACGCCGCGCGCGCTCTCTCCGTCTTTTTCTTTCAGTTTCTTGGCGCATTAAAACCGCGAATAAATTTCTTTTTATCACACTAACCCGTCAAAAAATATCATCCGATGATATGTGTTTTTCTAAGAACCTTTTAAAGCGAAGCTGTTATATGCAAGGATCTGGAAGAAAATGTGTCCATGGATGTTAACGAAAAACTCCCATTTAAACGGCGCTCCTTCGTTCCGATTGGTTGTGGAAAGTATAAATAAAAAGAGGGGGCAACCCGCGTGAGTCAGCCTTCCTTAGCATTATTAGATAGTGAGGTCCTGATCCCTTGTTATCATCTATGGTCACCGACTTATCTCAGCTAAGAGTGCGCTGTGACGAGGCTGAGGGCAGAACGTGCCGATCTAACCTTCTTTCGCTTCCGGGGTGCTGATAAACAAACTTGGGCTTTTTATCAGCATCGCTAATAAAGAGCCCAAGTTGCTGTAAAACCTAAAATAGGCGTATGCCAACACGTATACGTATACCAACGACCAACAACACAACGTGTATTGACCTCACTTTTAGCAAGAACGTGTCCGAAGTCACAATACAACCAATGGCGGGTTACCATAGTGACCATAAGGCAATGATCACTTTAGTCACTAAGAAATAAATAAAGACAATTAAACAACAAAGTCGTGTACGTGTCTTTATCGCAAACATATGTAACTCGTATAGATGTCGTATAGTTGTCGAAAAGTTGTGGTAAAGTTGTCGTAAAGATAACAGCTTTGCTGGTCCTCCATCTTCACGTGAAGCGGATGGGCTCTACATTTTTTTTGTTCTCGTTATATCCACGCACCGAAGTTTTATGGTAACTTAATGAGGAAATACAAGAGAGAGGGAGCTTATATGTAACAAGAGCAGCCACTAGGAGACAAAAAGTTAGCTGCACAAGCTTACAAAACCTATTGTCTATCAGTCCCTGACGTACGCTTCTTTTGAAAGCGTTTCGCTCTTGATTCGATACACTTGAATATAAAGATCCTTTCGTAACCTGAAGGTATCCTAGGAGCCCAAAAGGGAATCCTCTTAATTTGAGAGCGAACATGTTCCACTCCGCCAGCGCCTGGAGTGTCTGGAAGCTGTTGGGCAACGAACGAGCCGCCCGTCGCCACCGTAGAGCGTCGCTTTTATCGTCACGCTGAACGAGAATCTATAACACGGTCACTGTTCATGGAGTAGCAGAGCCTGTTTGCGCAAAGCGACCGTGATAAAATTAATATGAGATTTACGGCCGCTGTCGTGGCCTTGTGCAAAGGCGTCGGATCGTCGTTAAATTCTGACACAACGT
>JAZHYW010047497.1:0-17571 GCA_037355805.1 Ixodes ricinus | reverse complement strand
CAACGTTACTAGATTACCTCAGTTGTGGAACTCCCGCCGAGGAAGTACCCCCTCGCTCACTTCAATCCGCCTGGAGCAGAGCCGTTTATTGAGAGAGTTTGGCCATACATTGGTTTGAATAGGCGAGCATCTCGGGGCCAACCACAGGCCGCGAAACAGCTCCCTAGCGGTGGTCGTGTGATCTAAATATGTGACACGACTATACTTCGTTTCACCTTATGTGCGAGCGAAGGCAAAACTGGAAGCGCGAGCACGGAAGCTCCGTGCGTTCAGGCTTTGCTCGAGCGCGCGAGCTGGGAGAAATGCAAAAAGCGCTGGTCTCGCGCTTCTAGCTTTGGCTTCGCTCGCAGATAAAGTGAAACGAAGTATAATTTGAGCCGTGCCGAGCGGGACTCCGCGTCTCAAGACGCTCGCGCACCCCACCCTTTGCACTGCTTTCTTTCAGCCAGTCTCAGGACGCTGTTCTAGCAGTGCAGACAAAGGCATGGGCACGAGCGCGTGGCTTTGGAAAGTGCCTCCTATGCACGAGGTCTCGTACAAACAAAAGCGTTTCGCTGAGCTAGGCTCACGCGCCTGTGCCTTTGTCTTCACTGCAGACATTTGTGAGATGGAGTAGAGGTCTCCTGATTGGTCGACGCTGTGTCACAAATTTAGTTTACGCTCTAAGCGTGGGGGGAATATTCGGCGCTGGCGGCGGCCTTTGCTCCGCCTATTGTCCAAACTCTCCTAATATACGGCTCTGGCCTGGAGTCGTTCGAAGCGCCATCTATAGTTTCGTTTCATAACTGTGCGTTCCAAAGAGCACAGCTGAAGCGCCAAATGGCGATCACAACGCCGCCGTTTCTCCCGCAGCGGTCACTCGAGGAACTGCACGTGACAGCTATTTTTGGCTTCAATCGGCCATTTCGGAGCCGAAGAAGGGTTACAGGGGTGCCACCCTTGTCTCCCCAGCGGACGCGCCGCGAGATGTCACCGAAGTTAAAATGCGCCTAGGTCGGGACGCGCTACCTGAAATCCCCGCTGAGGCATGGTTGTATAAAAACAATATTAATTGTGCTGCAAAACCTTGAAAACTAAAAATTTTAGAAAACATCACGCGCCCCCATTTTGTACTAATCTCCAATAAAAGTTACTACAAAAAGAGTTTTTTTCCGTTGGTTTTTACGTTTCTAGTAACGTTGAAACGAACGTATCCCGATTCAGTTACCAAAGCAGCCGTCCGGCGGCGCGTCGAGCGACTCCGGGCGAGTCGTGGTGAGTGAGGGGGGTACTGTTCGTGCATGCAGCGTCTATGAACAGTTCCGTAACTGAGTTAATCTAATAACGTTGATACACGCCGCGCCGCCTATAGCTCGCATCAGGATTGTCGCCCGCGCGTCTCGCAGCGTCTAGACCTCAATGCTATTTGCCTCGAGCTCTACCCACTATTTTCCTTCCAATCAGCCAATAAGAGCTCGGCGTTCTGGCAGCATCGCAACCCTGTGCAAGAAGCAGACGAACTTGCGCTCCGCACTGCACGCGGCGACGCCAGGATGAACGCGTCTGTCGCTTTGCGGCGGCTCTGGTCGAGCTTCGGCGCGTTTGCCGCTTGGGGCGGGTCGGGGATCCGCTAGCGATGACGTCATGAACAGGGCTTGTCTTCTAGGTGCTACTGAAGGAACGCGCTGCTCAAAAGGTTCTGGAATCGTCAGCAAGCTTGTAAGTCCTCCCTTACGTGAGAACTAAAGACGGATTAGCTAAAGCATTCTGAACTATGACTATGATCATAAAGAGTAAAAAAGGACTCAAAAGCTGGTGAATGATATTCGTGCTTGAACCCGAGACTGGGTATAGTTCACGGTGTAAGAGATACTCTTCAGGTGAGGACTCTGCCCGATGCGGAGCGACTCAGATAAAGTCCTCTCACGAGCGCGTGCGCGCGTCCAACAGCCTCGCGGCGAAATACGCGTCGCCCGCTGGCGAAATGACGCAACTGTGAAAGAGACGTAAATAAAATATCTCGTTGCCATGGCATCAGACGAGCACGAGCTGCTCTGCTCAAGGATGTGCGACGGCTGCACGAAAGATACCATGGCAACTAGATATTTTATTCGTGTTTTTTCACAGCTGCGTCGTTTCGCCAGCAAGCGACGCTACTACGCCGCGGGCTCATATAGTCGATCGCATATCAGTGATCCTCGCGCCAGTGCCCTCACCTAAAGAGTATATGTCTTACACCGCAATATAGTCCGAGCAAATAGAGTTTGAGGAGCTGTTGGCTAAGGCCAAGGAAGTTTTGACGGTTATACGGTGAGAAACTGAAGGAGTAGGAGGAGATGAGAGCGCGCGGGGACGTTAGTGGGTCGAGCTCTGATTGGAAGGGTTGGAGGGTAGACGAAAAGGCCAAGCTGCCTTCGTTTCTCCCCACCTCCAATCAGAGCGAAACAGAGCGTTGTCTGCTTCGTCTGCGGTGTCTCGCGTTCGTACACCAGTCAGAGCTCGGCGCTCTCACGTCCTCCTCTCTCACTTCCTCGCCACAACAAACTGGCACGTGTTATGTTGTCGGTCCGTACAGCAACGTTCATCACAGCCTCCGCGCTTGTGCTGGTTGTCGCTGCTCAGGGCTCCAACTCCAAGAGATCCAGAGCACCTACTTTAGCAGCGAAGAGGCTCAATCGCTGAAATGTATACTAGGTGAACGACGAGGCTGGTAATATGTTTATACCTACAGGGTGTTTCAAATAGCGGCTAGGCTCTTTAAATCGACCGCAAAAATCAGCTCTTAGCCGATCGCGCTCCGATTTTATGCAGCGTTGCCTACGGGTGGTGCATGTTCTCCATGAAATTTGCAAAGAGTGAACTTACCTGATGAAAAAGTAAGAAAAAGAAAAGGCTTACCTCCTATGGAAAACGCAGCGGAGCCACACTCTAAAAAAAGCCCGTGTGTTTACTCGTCCCGCACAACACTCGGAGAGCCAATCACCGCAACTTACGGAGGCAGCTCAGCGAATGACGATGCCGAAACATATGTTTAGACCAAAAAACGCAGTCTGAGTTGTGATATTATGCAATGCAAAACGTCACAATGGCATTGCTTAATGTCACAACTCAGACTTCCTTTTTGGTCTAAACATATGTTTCGGCATCGTCATTCACTGAGCCGCCTCCGTAACTTGTGGTGATTGCCTCTCCGAGTGTTGTGCGAAAAAGGCTCGAGGTACACCTAAGCACTTCTTATGAGTTGTGAATGCGAAAGCACGCACGCCGCTCTTCGCTCCCTTCTTTAATCTGCGGCGTACAACGCGCTGACCTTGGGCGTGGAACGGTGGAGCCGCTGCCTCGCGGACACGCAGCGCCATCGGGTGAGCGATCGTTCAAACTGTCATGTGCCTTGCGGCGCGAGGAAGGAACAGACAGCAACGTAGTTCCCAGCAGAACGAACCCCTTGGTTTATTCCATGCGCCGTATATATTGCCACGCGCCGTACAACCGATAAGAGGCGAGCGAACGCGGTGATCAGTGATAACACAACAGTGTGATAACACAGTCAGGATGACACCACACAAACTGACGCGCAGCGGCCAATGGGAGCCTCGTCGACGCGCGCCAGCCAATGGGACCGAAGTGTAAAAGGTGCCGTTGGCTAGCTTTGCGCGTGGTTTCATTAAGGTGCCGTTTTGCATGGTTTCAAAGCTGATGACGTCGGCTCGCTCCATGAGACAGTTAATGCTTTCGCATTAAAAGTAGACGCACGGGTTCTTTTTTAGAGTGCACAGGTCTTCAAAGAATAGGGCGCCGTTTGGCACGGGAGACAAGAGATGGCGCAAGCGGTCGCGACGCCAACTGCCGCCAACGAAAGAGCATACGGCGCCGAAAGCCGGCGTCATTAGCAGACGATCGTTCCTGCAGGCGGCGACAGTCGCAGAACCAAAAACAGGTTCGGTAGCAACAAGGAACTGCGAAGCAGATCGGACATAAGTACCCCGAAAAAAACACCGTCAAAATAACCCGACAAACCATTTTTTTAATCGATTATGTGTTCATTCAATCTGTTTCATTAGTAAGGATGATAAAATCATGCATTGGCAACTGACATCGAAAAAGCTCGCGCGGCTTTTGAGTCGAAAATATCGTCTGCTATTTGACGCCGGCTCTCGGCGCCGTATTTTCGTTCGTTGGCGGCATTTGGCGTCGCGACCGCTTGCGCCATCTCTTGTCTCCCATGCGAAACGGCGCCCTATTGTTTGAAGACCGGTGGCTCCGCTGGGTTTCCATAGGAGTTAAGCCTTTTTCTTTTTTTACTTTTTCCTCAGGTAAGATCGCTCTGTGCAAATTTTATAGAAAAAATGCACCACCTGTGGGCAACGCTGCACAAAATCGTAGCATGATAGGTTAAGAAACCGATTTTTGCGGTTGATTAAAGAGCCTGGCCGCTATTTGAGACACCCTGTAGAAAGAACACTCTGCACTGTGACAGTGAGTGTGGTGAAACGTCATGTGCAAAATCACAGCGCAATTTTTTTTTTATTTAACATATTTGAAGTTACGTCATTCGCCGAACTTGCTTCGCATGATTGCAGCGGTTGGCTCACCCAGTGCTTTGGAGGGAAGTCGATGTTCCAGATTTCTTAAAGTCTGTGCTGTGTTCCAGAGAGTGTCGCGCGTGTACAATCCTTGACTGTTATTGGCTGTTGAGTTTTTCGGACCGCAAACGCCTCCGTTTAGGACGGCGGTCACATCACAATAGAGTTACAAAAGGCGTAAAATGTACTAAGCGCTCGGTATTTCCAACGGTGGAAGTCAAGCTTCTGGCTCATTATCCTTGCGTTTGATTACGACATAAGGACTTAATAATGCCAAGAACATAACGTATACTCAAACGTATACGCAATCGCTGCTGTTGTGAGAATGGGGCATTTAGTGTGCTTGTGTCACACTGCACCATATTCAATTCGTAAAACTCAAAACCAAAGCACTGTATTTTTTATTTTTATTTTTTTGCGGCGCATCTGGACGTCGCTTGGTGTGCAGAAGAGATCCAAAATTACGCTCTAGCGCTTCACGTAAATGAGTGTAAGGACGGGTCTTGCTGTTTAAAACAAAAGTAAGATTTTTTTTTGCCCGCTGTAGCAAGACTGCGTCAACGTGTAACAAAACAGTGACCCTCTCATAGATGCTTATACGGATATTCAAGATAAATTGAACTGTCTTGAGCTGGACCCGTACACTTGCTTTGTAGCTATTGATGATAACTGCAGGGGAGGCGAAACTTGTAATGAACTTGTTTTGCTTGTTATGTAAAGTCGGCATACTTATTTTTGCGTTGCTTTTGCCTTGTTTGTTTGCTTGTTTGTGTGTTCGGGTAGTTATTGCGTCGAGGCTTAAACAGCGAGATGCCTCCGCCTTAAATGGGCAATTTGGTCAGTGCAATACGACGTCTGCCCTAGGTACTTAACGTGCCTCATGCAGTAGTTATAACACGAACGCACGCCGGTACGCGCCGTTTAGGCCATAACTGTCCCGCCCACGAGGACCCAGGGGTGTTGCGTTTCACCGTGGTCTCGTTGGAAGCAGCAAGAGAAAAGTGAAGAGAAGTGCGAGAAAAAACTTAAAAAACCATATTATAGTGAGGCTTTTGAAAGTTCACAACATCCAAAGGGACTTTCTCCTATTTAAGGTCATTAGTCGAAGTGACGGCCCAAATTATACCTTCTTTTTTTCCCCGTAATTCTTATTTGAACGCGCCATTCCTTAACGTTCACGAAGATGGGAATTAGTCTATTACTTAATATGGCATTAATTTTTGTAGCCAGTGTGGCCTGGTGTAAAGATTCCGGTTAGCAGGGCTTGTTACCTGGGACGAGCTACACGAAGGAGCATCAGCCACCAAAGCTCTCGTTTGTTTCACAAAGGAAACTCGCCTGGACTCATACTTGTGGATGATAAACCTCGGTGTTTGTGAACAGTGCCGTGCAGTGCCTCGTTTACAGTGTTCAAAACGTGTAACTTTTGCACCTTTTATTGTCTCTTTCCTCTCCTCTTTAAACCTCTCCTCTCGCGCTCCCCATCCCTCTCCCCAACACAGAGCAGCTAACCGGGACAATCCTACAGGTTAACCTCTCTGCTTTCTTGTTTCGTCCTTCCTTTCTACGCAATTGATACGATCAATTTGACCTTCAAAATTATCGGTGCTCAGCGTTACCCTGAAGGAACAATAAAACTCATTGGCCGATTGAAAAAAATAGTGGGCAGTCCTCGAGGCATCTAGAATTGAGGTATACCCACTATCCTTTCATTTATTCATTTATTTCATAATACTATCAGTCCCCAGCGGGGACTATGATAGGAGTGAGAAAAAAAAACAATAGACAATGTAACAGATATGCAGAACACAGTAACAAAATGAAGGACTATACGACACCTAATACTCATATCAAATAACACAAAAGTACAACAAAAATAATAACATGAGGTATATTGGTTACATGGAGAGCATACATGTACGTAACGCGTTACAAGTAACGAGTTACTTGTACCTAGTTACTATTTTCGGTAACGAGTAACGTATTTAGTTACTTTTTTAGAAAAGGAACGAGTAACGGTATTTAGTTACTTTGAAGGCCAAGTAACGAGTAACGGTATCTCGTTACTTTTGAGAAGTAACGTGTACAACACCGCATAAACGGCCTTGTTTTTATTCTAGCCTGAGTATGCGTCTATTGTGACAAAGGACCCGAAAAACAACTAAACAGTATGACAGTACAGCAACGTATATCGCTGAACACGTCAGTCGAACAGTTCGACTGACGTGTCCAGCGATAAACGTTGCTGTACTGAACTCTACAGCTGGGAATGTCCTTCACCCAGCGAGCACAATCAGGTTCGTTGGTTGAACCTTCTAGAAACGGGTACGGACCGAATGTAAACCCGGAGGCTGCAAACACGGGAAGGCACATAACCCATTGCCCGCTGTCCTCAATGAAGGCGCAGTTCTTGAAGATTCACCAGCTCTTCCTGAAGCACAACACTGTCGTTCTTTCGAGCGCGTCGGTAGAACGGCTCTTCAGCGTCGCCGGAGATGTATTTTCAAGGAAGCGGGGAAACATAACTGATGAAAAATTCTACAGGCAGCTGCTGCTTAAGGGCAATGACTACTAAAAAAAAAAACAATAAACCATTAAACAAAAACAGTTGTGTATTTGGTCGTCAAAGTAACGTGAAAAGTAACTCGTTACTTTTGAGGTAACTCACGCGTTCCTTTTGAGAATCGGTAACGAGTAACGTATTTAGTTACTTTTTGAGCGAGTAACGAGTAACGGTATTTAGTTACTTTTTGTGGGTAACGTGTACATGTCTGCATGGGAGACACTTTACAAAATTCAAAACCGTCTTTGATTTAACAACGCTTTCAGGCGGTTTATTTCACTCCCTTATCGTCCGAGGGAAATACGAATTCTTGAAACATTCTTTGGTGAATCTGTACTCTTCGATTGTCCTGGTGTGCTTATTACGTGTGATTCTAGATAGATGGGGCTTGATGAATATCTGTTTATCAATCTGCAGTGTACCATCTAAAATCATGAAAAGCATTTTTAAACGCTTATTTTTTTCTCCTCTCTTCTAATAAGGAGAGACTTGCCTTATTTATAATACAGCTCAGTTGGTGAATCCAGTCTGCTGTAGCTTCGAAAAAAATGGAACGTAGTGCCATTCTTCGATTTATTTTTCTAATTTCAATATTAAAACTTTTGTGTGACGATCCCAAACTTCACTAGCATACTCCAATCTAGGTCTTATTAGCATTTTATAAGCTACCAATTTAGTTTCATTGGTTGCCATTTTCAATGATCTTCTTAGTGACCAGAGTTCATCTGTGGCTTTCTTGATTATATTATTAACATGTTTGTTCCAACTTAAATCACTGATTATTGTTACTTCTAAATACTTAAATCCATGTACCCTAGACAATGGTTCACTTTTCAAGTAGTACTTGTACACTGAAGGAACTTTCCATGAGTTATCGCATACATGTAACGCAACGTACGTTGCTGGCAACGAGTTACTTGTACCTAGTTACTATTTTCGGTAACGAGTAACGTATTTAGTTACTTTTTTAGAAAAGGAACGAGTAACGGTATTTAGTTACTTTGAAGGCCAAGTAACGAGTAACGGTATCTCGTTACTTTTGAGGAGTAACGTGTACAACACCGCTTAAACGGCCTTGTTTTTATTCTAGCCTGAGTATGCGTCTATTGCGACAAAGGCAGATGGGCAACCCGAAAAACAACTAAACAGTATGACAGTACAGCAACGTATGTCGCTGAACACGTCAGTCGAACAGTTCGACTGACGTGTCCAGCGATAAACGTTGCTGTACTGAACTCTACAGCTGGGAATGTCCTTCACCCAGCGAGCACAATCAGGTTCGTTGGTTGAACCTTCTAGAAACGGGTACGGACCGAATGTAAACCCGGAGGTTGCAAACACGGGAAGGCACATAACCCATTACCCGCTGTCCTCAATGAAGGCGCAGTTCTCGAAGATTCACCAGCTCTTCCTGAAGCACAACACTGCCGTTCCTTCGAGCGCGTCGGTAGAACGACTCTTCAGCGTCGCCGGAGATGTATTTTCAAGGAAGCGGGGAAACATAACTGATGAAAACTTCTACAGGCAGCTGCTGCTTAAGGGCAATGACTACTAAAAAGAAAACAATAAACCATGAAACAAAAACAGTTGTGTATTTGGTCGTCAAAGTAACGTGGAAAGTAACTCGTTACTTTTGAGGTAACTCACGCGTTCCTTTTGAGAATCGGTAACGAGTAACGTATTTAGTTACTTTTTGAGCGAGTAACGAGGCTACCGGTATTTAGTTACTTTTTTGGGTAACGTGTACATGCCTGTGTTATTGACATGCAAACTGATTTTTTTCTTTCGGTATTAAAGACATTTGTACGTCTCGCACCCTTTACTAATTTTCTGCAAACAATCGTTTAGTTCAACATGGTCGGAATCACTCGTTTATATAGGTATACAATATACAATCACCAGCAAAAAATCGTGCCTTTACTGTAATATCGCAAAGAACGTCATTGATAAAAACCAAAAACAACAGGGGCCCAAGTAAAGAACCACTGAGGGACTGTCGAGTCAACCCCACCAGGCATGGAAGCGTGTCCATGAATACTCACAAACTGTCATCTGCAAAACAATAACATTTCTATCCATCGTAGAACTTTTGCGTTTTTTAGTAAATGCCTAAGCTTCAAAAGTAATTTATCATGGTTTACCTTATCAAAAGCTTTTTGAAAGTCTAAAAAAATTACATCCATTTGTCCTCTTTTGTCAAGGGTCGAATAAAAATCGTGAATTAATTCTGTTAACTGAGTTGTGGTAGACAGGCCTTTTCGAAATCCATGGTGTTTGTCATCAACTACAGAGTAGGTATCTAAAGAGCATCCTTATATGCTTCGAAACAACATGCTCAAGTATTTTATAGGTAGATATTAATGATATTGGTCTATAATTAGTGACCTTACTAACATTTCCAGTCTTAAAAATAGGTATTATCTTGGTCAGCTTCCAGTCATTGGGAACGGAACCCATCTGAAAGCGATTTATTAAAAATGATAGTAAGATATTTTTGAACATTATTCGCTCTAACCGTCAAGAATTGATTATGAATGTCATTCAGTTTGATGGCTTTCTTTGGATCGATAAGAAGTCGCTGTGAAAAAATCCTCTCCTCTGAGACCTCCACGTCTTCGATTGGCGGCACATTCTCAAACAACCAAAATGTTGGTAAAATGTTAATATCAGCGGAAAAACACTGACAAAATATTGGTCAAACAATTTGCAATTTCAGTCCTGTTCTCAATCACTTCTTCTGCTATCACTTTGGTATTTACTTTTTTACTTTGTTTCAATTGTCGCTAAAACTTCTGGTGGATATCTACAAAAAAGTTTTGCATTTTCTCACATTAAAGAAAATCATTTTCGAAGTTTTTATCTTTGTTTTGAGCCCTTTGCTCAATGACTGTATTTTTGCTTGCTGAAACCCGTCGTGTTTTTGCGTGCTCTTTGCTCTACACCTTGATAATCGTCTTTTGTGGTAGTATTATGTACCTTGTAATCCAAGGACTGTTCAAGTTTTTCTTTCTTATCTCCTCTGGGACAAACTTACGAGTGCATTCAAATATCGTTTCCTTAAAATTGAGCCATGGGTCATCCACTTCTATCAACATATTGCCAGCTAGGATGCTCGAAGTTATCATAGTTCAGGCTAAGTTGATCAATAACTGACTCGTCATTGGCTTTTTCAAAGTTTTTATACAAAGTAATTTCAATTCTCCTGAGCATAGCCTGACGTAAAATGTACTGTGCTGTGGTCCGAAATTTCCGGGTTAATCTTGCAATCATATGCGTGGTTTATAAGATTCTCATTTATAAATATTAAATCCAAAAGAGTTTTTATTGCCCTTGTATTCTGGTATGTCCCTTAACAATTTGAGTTAAATTATGTGAGAAGACTTGATCTAAAAGTTCCTCAGCATATGATACTTCGTGGTCCTTAGATCCTAACGTTATCCAGTCAATTCCACCGAGATTAAAATCACCCATTAAAACAACCTTATTGGAACTTACTTTCAGTTCAAAGAGGAACTCACTTAGTTCTTGCAAATATCCACAAGAGATTTGCGGGGGCGAAACAGTACTCTTACAATTAACTAATTTTTTTTTCTATTTTGATGCTATACCATACATTTGTTATGCCTGGGGCTCTTTCGATTTCTGGAGAATTTAAACAAGATTTGACTACTAGAGCAACACCCCCTCCTCTACTTTCTTCTGTCCTTTCGGTATAGAGCACGTAACCGGGAGGTACTATTGTATCATCTGTCACAGACAAGTTTCAGTGATAGCCACTACATCGGGGTCATGCTCTATTAAATAATGTTCTAGCTCGAGGGTTTTATTTATGATACTTCTCGCATTAAGGTTAATAAATCGGACACTTTTTGCCTGTGGTAAGCCAGGTGGCTGTCAATAACCATGCCCGGGCTTAAGGTACTTCTCTGGCTGAGTAAATTTCAACTCTCTGGTTTGTGTCTACTTCCCATGCGTACGTCACTCCATTAATCTTCAGTTTATCATACGATAAGCATGCCTTCTCTCCCCTTTCCCTATTTTCTTTCGCACTCTCCCACAGCTTTTTTATTAACATTCTAACATTTTCCTGAAATGTCCCCGTTAATAAATATGCGTGTTACTTTTAACTTTTTATCATTTCTAAGAACATTTTGTCTTTTTATTGTAGTTTACAAAGCGCAAGATTATTGGTCTCGGTTCACACCTAGCCACCCTTCCGAGACGGTGAATTCTTTCGACAGATTTAACTTCAACACTTATTTTTGTTTTAAATAAGCCTTCCACCAGTTTTTCTACCAAATGTTGCTCTGTTTCTGCGTCAGATTCCTTACTCCGTAGATTACCAAGTTGGTTCTCTTACTTCCATTTTCCAAGTCATCAATCTTGCCACAAGCTTTGCTACGGTCGCTTCTAGGTGCACTAGTTTTCCTTGAGTGTCAATTAGCTCCCTACTGAGATCCTTTATCTTAGGAATAGACGCTTTAATAGCCTCTAATCTTTTTTTCAAAGCTTTTCTGACCCTGTACCAATGTCGATATGTTAGCCGCCATCTTTTTCTGGCTTTGCAATATTTCGCGAATTGTATTCATGTCTGGGCCAGGATTTTCTTCAACATCTCCTCCCTTAAAAGCATGAGTGCTCTCCAACGATAATCAAGAATGGAAACAAAGAGCAGTTTCACACGCATCGGGCAAGGCAACAGCAATAGACATACGGTCATCTGAGCGGTACGAGCAATCACCAAATTTGCCACACTGCGTACAAGGGAATAACCATTTATGCGACATGTCAGGTTTGCTGTCGCCTTGCCCACTGATCGGTAATCCGTGCAGCTGCGCTTTTATAGCACCGAAGGCCGACGTGGAAGTGCCTCCCAGGATTTTGATTTGCCGATCAAACACGTGACTGCAGTCCTTGTCATTGTGCACTTGGTGCCGAGGTGATGCCTTAATCTGGGTGACGAGCACTTTAGTTGCCGCGTAGTCCTGTAGGCTGATGGTCCCTACTTGATTGTCGTCCGCGCGTGTCCTCCGTTGCCGATGAACTGTGGTGCGACAGCAGCAGCAGCCAAAACTGCGTACAAGGAAAAAACATTTATGCGACATGTCAGGTTTGCTGTCGCCTTGCCCTTACAATCAAAGCCAATCAGAACTCGGCGTCGTTCTGACGTCACCGTAACCCCTGCGCAAGAAGCAGACGACTTGTACTCCACATACGTTTGCTGGTTACTTTACAGTTTGCAATAGATATTCGTTGGTGGTATGATCCTCCTAGAGCTACTGACAAAGATAAATGCATCCGACGTAAACTACACAGCGCATAAACCAATAGAACAAGGCTATCGCGGAATCCGTGGCAACGTTCCCCATTACCAAAAGAAAGTGTCTGAAGTTGCCGTCAGGACACATTCGCAACGAGAAGAGGAAAAAAAATAATAAAAGTTCCGAAAAAATCATGTCAACTTCGCAAGCTGAAACCTCCAGCTTCGAGAAGTGCTTTTGTTAGACTTAGCCCAACGACAACTTATCACCACCCAACATGGGCGTCCTAAGGGACGTGCAAAGAAGGCCCTTGCCCACCCTTGCAGGCCCCTCCGCACACTCCCGGGATTCCGGCGGGGATATTGAGGACGAGATGTTTCGGCGGGGTACTCTTGGGCAGCGGTCACACTGAAAATACATCGTACAAAAGACAGTCTGCGGACACCGTCCGAGGCGGGCTCTTTAATAGAGTTTTGGGGAACCGTTTTTGCAGATCCGATACGGTTCGATGGTCCCTCCGGTACGAACTGCGCATGTGCGAGCCTTCTGCGGTAAGCACACGCTCAGTTCTGTACCGCAGGGACCATCGAACCGTATCGGGTGTGCAAAAACGGTTCCCTAAAACTCCCTAACCGTACGACGGTCCTCTCCTATTAGTCCTGCGTAAGAACTGTCTGCAGGCAGGTTCCAAGCATACATACATATGAAACAAATGTGCTTCGAGCGGCGCGTGACCGCAGATGCTTGTGTCATCGTGTCTGCAGCGGACACCGTGCCTTGTGTATCATGTATCGAGCAGTGTGTCTGCGGTATTATGCTTCCTACTCACGACGACATGCACTAGGAGTATTGAGTGTGAACGACAAGATTGATTGGTATTCGAAACAAGCACGGTGCAAGCCGGAAGCCACCGTGTCCATAAGACCAACACCGTCAAATATGGCTGACGTTACCCTTTTCCTCGTCGATGAATAGAGAATAATACGACTCGATACGTGATGTCTAAAGTCTAACGGTGTTAAAAAGGCATCATACCATCAAAGCTGTAACCATAATTGTTTGTAAAGTTTGCTCGTCTTCATTTCCTTGTGTACATGGGAAGGCAACTTTAAAGGGGTTCATACCGTGGTCAGTGCGAAAAGTTAATTCCTGAGGAATAAAAAATACTTTTGAAACTAGTGAAATTTCCGTTTTCCGTCAATGATATGAGTCTCGCGATAATACAGTTCCAGAAAATATTATGTTTCTTAGTTATTTAAAATATATTCTCAAAGTTGTCCATATGACCTATAACGTAAAGAAATATGTCGGGCCTAGGAATACGAAAGTATATTATTCAATCTTTAATTAGGATTAATTTATATTGTATTATCGTGCTCTAGGATTATTTCGATGAACATTATCATCTATGCAATTGATCGACTGAAATGCAACTTTACACAGTTTTGCAAAGACTCTTAGAAGAAGGCGCAAGGAGCGAATGTCCTAGATTGTCATAGTTCGACCTCGATGAAGTAATGTTTTATGCCCAATTGAATGGCCATAACTACATAGTTTAGTAATGTAAATATGTACCTTTGTATTGCAGGGCGGGATAGATTATGTAGAAAATCCGTGGCAAAGGCAAAGTGATTCGCTTTTTATTTATGGAACCGTTCGCGTACGTGCGCTCGGCGCTCAGCATAATTTTATTACTGATTTACTGAATACTGATTAAGGATCGGACAACAGCAGGCTTGTTTTCAAAAAGCCCAGAGAATCTAGAGATTTGAGGGGCGGGAGAATAGCAGTACTTTCGAAGCAGTAAAATGTTGTCCACAAGAAACACAAATGTGCCGCGTACGGCCAAAAAAATGTACAGAAGTTTTTAAGAATTAACTGACAGGCGCGTACACCTTTTAGCGAGGGCATGAACCACGCTGTCGGAAGCGATATAGCAAATATTTCGTACTCTCCTTTGCCTCCTTCATTTTCTTATTTTTCTGGAGGTTCGAAACTTCACAACAGCAGCGGAGGTCTTCACGGACGGAAGATGTGAGTGCTGCGTCCTGAGCCTACGTCATGAGCATCTTCCAGGAACGTCAATTGGCTTTCCGCCGACAAATATCGATCCAAAGCGGACCGGGAGCGGAGGAAAACCTGCTTCTACCCATTTCCGCACTGCAAATGCAGTGCACAGTATAATTTTATCCTGTGTCGACTTAATAGAGCTAAGCATCGCTGCGTTCTCTCGGTCTTATCTGATACGCGTCAGCATGCAGGTAATGCAAAATGCACCTGTGATAAGTCGAACTACCGAGATGATGAATTTTGTCGTCACATCTGCCGGGCGACTCTCGCTTCAGGAGCTGCAGCAAACTCAGCAAAGTTCAGGAACCTGACAGCTTCTCTGTCGGGAGTGGGTGAGTAATGTAGCCATTGAATCGGCATGATGCGTATTTGCCCGTCAACAACGTAACCGACAAAAATAACCTCAGAAATAAGATATATCACTTTCATAGTCACTCTAGCAAAAGCAAAATAAAAGGCTTCTGTTGCAGCGGACGGCCCTGTTGGGAGTGGAGCCCAGCGAGGCGACTATAACCCGTTTGACCGTTCGCCCAAACGCAGCAGACACTACGAGTCATCCTAGCTAATAGGGAGTCTTGCAGACCGCTTTCTTCGCTAGCACTCTGCAACAAAGAAAACCGCTACTGCGCCTGCGCGCCCATGGCCTCGACTGTAGAGTTCCGGGTATCGTAGCGGGTTGCGGAGGGCTTAGCGGAGGGGTAAACGCGATCTGCGAAAACTCTCACTAACGGTCTGCGATCGTAGCACGTGATAATTGGGAGTTGTAGCAGACCGTTTTTCTCCTCCGCTACGGTATCCCGGAAGAAAACGCCGCACCTGCTCATGCCCGCCGCCAGCCTCATTCGCATAGTTCGACAGGGAATTGTAGTAGACCGCTCTCCGCCTCCGCTACGGTATCCCGGAAGAAAACACCGCACCTGCGCATGCCCGCCGCCAGCCTGATCTGCATAGTTCAAGGTCTTGTGGGGATTACGGAGTGCTATCCGGCGCAGCGAGCTGCAGAAACGGTCTACTACAATTCCCAATGTCTTGTGGGGGATTACGGAGCGCTACCCGGGTGCTAGCGGGCTGCGGAAAACAATTCTTCAATAGGGAGTTTTCGCAGATCGTTGCCGTCCTCTGCAATGCTCTCCGCAACGCGCTACGATACCCGGAGCTCTACACTCAAGCGCCATGGGCGCGCAGGTGCAGTAGCGGCTTCTTCGTTGGGCGGAGGGCTTAGCGGAGGGGGAAACGCGGTCTACGAAACATCTCTGGCTATCGTGCGGGTTGCGGAGTGCGTTTCGGGAGCAAAGATCGCGAAACTCCCTACCCTTTCTGCGCATCCGCGCCACCTCTCCAAAGTAACGTGAAACCACTCGGCCTTCGATGACAATGATGGCTCGTTGCATCCACTGCTCTGGGATGTAGGGTGAAACGGGCTTATAAAAAGTAACAGTGTTTAGCGCGGGAAGAGCACGTGCGGCCGTTGTCTGAAGCTGGAGTTAAAAACCTCCTTTGAACCAGTTCACACACTTGGCTTAACCGGAAGCAAGAACCGGAATAAAATGGAAGGAATCCGGAAACGAACCGGAAGTTAGAATCCAGAGCTCCGTGTTTTCGGATAAATCCGAAAACCCGGGAAAAACACCCGCCGGTAAAATTTTTGTCAATTCAGATTTATCCGATAAACTCCGAATGCTATGCGCCCATGCCACCCCCCCCCCTCTCTCCCCCCGGCAAAAAATAATTATATATATATATTTTTTGACAATTTGAGCAGCGCAGGATTAATGGCCCGGGAAAATGACACCATAATTATCTTTCAAGACCCGGACTCGTCGTCAAAAGGGGCCTTACGGCTTGTCTCGTCAGTGGTTGGTTCAGGGAAACAGGTCATCACAACCATCCATGTCACGACATAAAGTCACTTCTTTTTGGGTTTCCAGTTTGGGCCATGGGATTTTGGGATTTAGAGAAGGGAGTAGGGTATGTTTCTGGGGGTAACAGTGAAAGCTATGGACCATAGAGGTTGTGTAAAATAGGGAAGAGGGGCAGTCTAAACTGCGCTATTGCATCCTTATACCCTCCTCCACCTCAAGCGGCCGCGGGATAGATTGATTTGGGATGACTACGAGCTCTCTGCGGCTATCTCCGGCAGTTTATTGATCTTAAGGCATCGACGTTTGTCGAAGCCGACACTTGTTTTGCGACTTTTGCCGTGGGACAAATTAGTATTGCCAACGAAACCAACGCCAAATCTCAACTGAAGAAATCCTGACTGACACAAGCGATTTTTGATCTCTTATCTGGCATACGTTTGCATCCGGTTAATATTTATTATTTTTTAATAGGAAACACTTCGAAATTAATTCCCAAATTTCGAAGAATTGGGGACGTGCTGAAAAATAAAGAACTCCGATAAACACCGAATTTCGCTAAAAAAAAATAAACTCCGAAAAACACCTTCTCTGAATTTCTCGAAAAAATAAACTCCGAAACACGGAGCCCCAGTTTCAACCGATCTCGACATCTTGATTATATAAATAAACTCCGGAGGGTGAGTCAAATGAAATGTTTAAACCGCAAACATACTCTGAACATGGTGTCACTCTTGTACGTTGGCAACCTTCTTTCCAATAACTAAAGGAGTGTCCAGCAGTTATCAGCGCAGCGCATACAGAAAGCGTGTTACATCACAGTAGGCAACGTAATGCGGACGCCCCAACTGATGGTATGCAACGAAAAAAAAATAGTGTTCACTCATCTTTCTATTTTTTTTTTTTTTTTTAGATTGGGAAGGAGTTAGAATTCGTGAAATTTATTGTCGAATAATGTTTCAGTATGCAGTGATGCCTCGTCTGCTACTAGCGTATACGAAACGACTAGGAGGTTCCAAGACTGCGTGAGTTTTATGACATAATATCATCGCATTGATCAGGCACACAGTAAAGTCGCAGACAAAAGAGTTTATTAAAACAGTTGAAGGCATCCTAATAATAAAATCGCCGTGTGTCGGTGGATGAGAGCGCTGCACTTGTCATCGTCGGCTACAAGCTGCTCGCCTCAGTTAACACCTCGATTTCTGAACCACTGAAGGTGGTACAATACGTAACCGAACGAAGTACAAGTGATA
>JAZHYW010047495.1:0-12042 GCA_037355805.1 Ixodes ricinus | reverse complement strand
GTCAGGGGCAGCCAGCACCTCGAAGAAGTCGTCTGCGAGTGGTGGCAGCGAACAGACCAGGCGAAACCATGGGTCGCCTTTACCTATCTTGCGGTATGCTCCAGGTGACATATCAACGCAACCTCGATGAAACTAACCATCGCATGAGTCGCAGCAGATCGCCGCTTGATTGTCTCGCACTCGCTTCGTGCAGCTCGCAGCAGGAAGGATGCTGCGGCCCAGGGTTTGTTGCGATGTCGCCGGCCAGTAGAAGAACACAGACGGCGTGAAGGTCGAGGCGGTGTTCCGTGATGCCGGCCGGAGGCAGTCGGCGGCGCGGTTGGGAGATGCGCCGGTGTTCCGTCGCCGTTGTCGAGCTAGGCCTAGCAGGTGTAAATGGACCGACGGCCGCCCATGCGGAAAAGCTCGGGGAAAGGGGCTGGCGACGTACACTGAGGTCTGCTGCTTGGCGTGATGGTCGAGAGCCAAAGAAGTTGTCTCAGATCGGAGCTTGCAAAGCGCTGCGAAGATATAGCATACAGGGAGCAGCGCAAACATGCGACTACCCGCCATGGTGCTCGACTCCTGCAGTGCCTACAGATGTAGCATGTTGAGGAGGGAACGAAGTATCCCAGCTCCCAAGGCGACGTAGGTTTTCACGGGAGAGATCGCACTGTAGTCTGTGTAGAAGCACCGCCATCACGGTGGTCGTCGGAGACATCAAACAATCGCGGCATTCTCTCCTGTATTTCTGTGTCTGGTTTTCAAAACACCATATGGTCCTTGCCGAGCCAGCCTGCTATGTTCAGGCGGGCACTCTGATACTACACCTAGACCGTGTTACCTTCTTTCCAAGACAACCATAAAAACAGAAATCATGCCTAAAATAAAAAAGGGCATCGCCTGTAAATGGGAGCGATTAAGTCCGCTCTCCTTTACTCCTACTCCGACGCTCCGAGTTTCACACTCCGAGCGCAGGAACCAAACAGCCCATGGCGTACAGAAGCGCAGCACACCGAAACTATCGACAGAGCCACACGAGCTCCTTCCGACCGCACACGGTTATGACGAACCTGGCATCTCCTGGATACGGGTGGCAGAAGCCGAATTTATTTCGAAGATAAATTAATTAGGTTTGTGTGTAGCAGGCAGAATTTACAATATCACCATGAGCGAATGACGTTTTAGTGAACAACGACATTTGAGCGAATCGACGGTTTAGCGAATAACGAAGGCGCGTGTTAACCCCCCCCCCCCCCCCCCGCGCGTTGTACTTACGCCGCTTCGCGACGACAGGCCTGCGGTGGCTCATTGCAAAAATGTGAACCCACTTGGCCCACACGTAACGCCGCTTCGCGGCGGCCGACTATTCGCTCAAGTGTCATTTGCTGAAACGTGGACGTTCGCTAAAACGTCATTCGATCAAGTGAGTGCCTCCCAAAGTAAAAAGACGGCGAGGTTATGAAGTTTCTATGAACGTTTTAATATTCCTGAAAAGTTTGAAGACTCGCTTACGAGCATATATGGGAAGAATTACTTTGGCCGATCTCATTTATTGACCGTGCATGCTGTTCAGATTTAAAGACAACATTCCTGAACCCGCTTGTCGACGCAGGAAGTTCTCAAACTTGTCCCCTTGCGTAATGTCCTTCCCAGAAGGACCTTTAAGGTATTTCAATAAAAATAAATAAATATTTCGTGCTTCTGTCCTTCAGCGCAAGATGGACGCCGTCGGTGTGCTACGCCGATACCGGCACACCGTCGTTCAATACATAGATAGCACGTCAATTCGTTTTCAGGGCGAGATGCATAACAAACCTTTTTCCACAACGCTAACCGATGTTTCGACTTTCCAATCAAAGTATCTTGCTTCGCTGGGCTAAGCATTCTAAAAGGACAGTGGTCCGACTGTCTTCTCATTTCGACAACTTTTATGTCGCTGTGTTATCGGCACGCCAGTACCTGTTCGATAGATAAATTCGTTTTCATGCGAAGATCTATGCGAACAAATCTTTCCTGCAACGCTAACTAGATGTTTCAGCTTTCCAATCGAAGTATCTTTATTCGCTGCGGCTGGGCTAGGCATTTTAAAAAGGACAGCGGTCTGATTGTCTTTTCGTCACGATAACTTTTCTATCGCCGAGCTATTGGCACGCTCGATCGATAGATAAAATGATTTTCAGGCAAGATGCCCGCGACATTTTAAAGATAAGCAATGTGTCACGAGCATTGTTTCATTTCAAGACGTGAAGATACTCCTTCAGGAAAGGAAGGTGAACACCACGAAAGTTCTTCTTCCCAGAGGTTGCCATGGCTTCTCCGAATTGCAGCTGACAATTCCTGTAACTTCCTGCGCATCAGAAAGGTCTTTTCTCGTGCCTCCGGGAAGTTAAGACTTACTTGCATCTCTACAATGGAACAGGCTAGGACTAAACTATACCGCGCTGCTCCATTGCCAAAAGGACCTTGCTCGCTTAGTAGACACAGAGATTGCAGCAAACGATTTCACTAAGCGAACATGATTGTTAGAGGAACCACGTTTCATGTTGCTAACTATGACTATCTTTTGCTCCTTTTTTAGGTATTTTCAAGGGTCTCTTCATTCATGAACCTATTTTATCTATCGTGCGTTTATTTATCGCATGTTGCTAATACGCTGCCGATTTGCCTTTGTGTGATTTCTTTTCATCTATATGTATAAAGCAGAATCACGAAGGACTGTAATGTTTGGGCTCATTTGTACCTTGTTCAAGGCACGTGTAAAAAGCCATTGATGAAGTAGCGTCAATTTTACCTTCTATAGTAAACTGCGATTTGGTCTAATTTTTTATGCATGAAAAATGTAAGTAAAAAATTAGATATGTGTTTGCTTCATTTTGTTTCGTTTTTAATTATATTTAGGGTTCCGTGTTTTTGGAGTTTAATTTCGTCAAATTCGGAGGGTGTTTTTGGGAGTTTATTTTTCGCCGAAGATTTTGAGTTTATCAGAGTTTAGCGAGGAACGCTTTCAGTACGATGACGCTTCATACCCACGAAGATTGGACTACTTCCATAAGCCCCTGCATGCAACACGGCGCGCGTTGCACGCTGGGAACTAGTTGGCCAGGGAGGAGAGTGGCATATGGTTTCGGTTTCGATCGACACGTCGACCGTCGCAGCGGCAGTGGCAGCGCGTCGGTCGCACTTCCGGTCCGGGGCTGTGGGCGGAAGGGCCATAGCCAGACGTGTATTCCTGCGTTGTTTTGAAAGGAACCAGACAAAAACCTGCCTTCTCGTCAAAATGCCGCGACTGGGGCTATACCAAAAGTGTCGAGAAAGGTTTGAAGGTCAGTTTTCATGTGCTCGGTTCGTCCGATAACGTGGATATGTGCCGTGAGAAGGGGAAACGAGACGCCGTCGGACCACGATTGCTTGGGCGGGAAGCACTTTGGGTTGAATTCACGGATACTTGTGGTCGTCAGATTTATTTGTTTTGTTCCAACATAAACGCCGGAAAACCGTCAAGTTGTACGGACCACCTGCGGACTACGTTCAGTGCGTCTTCAAGTTCAAACGGCCGCCTGATCGTTCGAACTGTCGTCTGCTCTTTCAAACGTTTCTGCTTGTCGTCTGCTCTTTTAGAGGACACCGGCCCGTAGACCAAACATGGGCCCGGTACTTGCGATAAGAAGTAAGTGCAGGCCTCAAAGGACTTAAGGTTGAAGGTTGGTAAGCAGGCTCGATGTAAACAGTAGATATAAGGAGATGTTGATTATTGTTACCAGTGGCCATCACCGACTTGTTATGCCTGATTCACTCGGTCCGATTCTGCTTGCGATTTTCAGTATCGACGTCGACCATCTCAGCTACGGTTCACGCTTTTGCAGCCCGAGCGACGTCGCTACTGAAAACTGCGAGCGAAATCTCATCATGTGAATCAGGCTTTAGAGTACATTCCGCGGCGTCCACGCGGAATGAATCGACGCATGTCAGATTATTCACGCGAAGTTTTGCGGTGTAACGAGCCTCGGTAATTTCGCTGACGCCGCTCAAGTAGTCAGTCATTGCCAGGAAGACGTAGAATCAACAATTCCAACGCGAAAAAGAGCGCGGGGACTCACACCGACGCCGACAACATCGCATTTCAATGGTTTGTTTATGGGCGACGGCGAGCTTGTTGCCCACACCCCCATCGCGCATGCGCGGCGCCGGTGGCGTCCGCTAGGGGCGCTCCGGGCGCTCCGGTTTGTTTGTAAACATGAGTTGGTGTATACACAGAGCGTGGCATGTTTTCTGGTCCCGAGAGCGTCATTTTTGGTCTCTAGACTAACCTAAATGGTTAGACCTCGAAGCTATAGCACAAGCCCGAGACGTATAGCTTGTCTTAACACATGCTTGTTGTATTTTTGTACTCGAACCTTTCTGTTAGCGTTTCGAGTATGTGAACGAGCCAGTGCTGGGAATCTCGGAACTGCGAAGCTCGGGGATCTTGCTTGTGTACGAGTCAACAAGCTGTTACAACCAATAAGTATGCATACATCGAGCTCGCACCTTCACGTTAGTGTTGCTGGTCAGGAAGTTTGTTTGTTTTGTGCTTCCATAGACGAAATATAACTTTTTGCAATTACTGTTTTTCTTAATACGCCTGAGTACGCGAGGTAAAACTTGGAGGCGCCATTGAAAGCTCTAATTGGAACAGACTTCTTTTCTCTTATCTTTACTGACCCGCAGCACTGCACGAAGCGAAGTCCCCACCCGCTTGCATTCCACTAACATTCAACATCGCGTATGCGCATAAAGTTATCCTGCAGTCATATAGGCACATTCGCACATACAAACCGTTTTAAGAAAGCAAAAGTCGAGCACTTGTGGTGAAGAATGTCGTACCGTTCGCCGGAGGTGCGCCGGACGGGCGTGAACCCCTATGCGGTCCGCCAAACGAACGAAATTATTCAAAGCGCATTTGACGGTTGCTAATGGCCATAATATTTGTTTTGTGTTTGCTTTCTTCCTGACTGAGTATGCCGAGATAATTTCAGACTCACCGTTCAGACACAAATATTTGGCGTCAGTAAAAGCTCGTCCAAAAAGGCTTAGCGAGGAGTAGGCCGGGGACGCTTGTTAGGGCCTCCGTCGTAGCTAGCCGATCTCAGCATTTGCGAAAACTTAATCTCCTATCAGCATAAAATTTGAGTGGGATATATATGATGACACGAGGGAAGACATCATAGTAACTTTTGTGCAGTAGTGAGGTCGAATTTATTGCGTTTCCTTAAAAGTTCATGCGTCAACGCTGGGATCAACTTTGATACTCCTGTGAGGATGCGGCTTGCTTTTCGCCCAATGAAGTAACAAGAAGCGGACGTTTGGCAAACAAAATACGTATAAGGCTCAAGATGACGAAATTTCAGTTGTAGTTCACTGCTACTAGACGGGATTATTGAAATTGAGCTCAAAGATACACAAGTGGGGTGAGGTGACTAAGCCACGTCTTACTACGTTTGCATACGTACGCACAATATCCGGTGTTTCTGGAACCAAGGAAAGTGCCCCGGTCTTCGTTTTGTATCGCTCGAGAATGAGTGTATTGTACATTCGCGAAAAGTCAGATAATCGAAAACGCAAGCAGCACATTCGGTCACGGCGTGATGGCATGAAATGAAGCTGCTCAATCGAAACCGAAACTGAGTGGCCAACTAGTTCCCAGAGTGCACTGCGTGGTATTTCGCCGCGATGGGGCGCGTCGGTTTTGGAAGAAGTCTATGGTCGATTGCCACGGCAACAGAGACAAATCAGTCAATCGCCTTATGAGGTTTCGGTTTTTTGTAAGTTTGTACTGTTGCTTGCAGGCAGGAAAAACAGTAATGCTACAGGTGCTTAGAAAAATTACCAAACAATAAAAAATATATGTGCGATTCGGCTTTGAAAGCGCTAAATAAATGCATTATAATTACGATTATTAAAGTATTATTCTCACTCGAAAAGTATCTCACTAGTAATATCGTATGAAGTTGAACAAATAAGACTTGCAATTAAGTTATTTAATTAATTGTTGTAATTTAAAAATTATTATGGAATAGCCGGCGTCGTTTTTAGAACCGTCAATCTCTTGAAAAGAAAACATTTATTTTCTGTATTTCTAAAAAGTTAACAACACTAATTTAAAGAGTTGTGATTAGTTCATTTACTACTCGCTTGAGTTATGCCGCCTGATAAATTAGTCACTTTATACATCTTTTTTGGCAAATGTCGAAGTTTTTCAATATTTCTCTACATTCATTTCTATTTATTTATTTATTTTATTTCAAAATACTGCCAATCGCATTTGGGATTTTTTGCAGGTATTGGGACAAAAGAAACATACATCAAAAGGCAAATATCAATAAAAACGGAAAAGCAAAAATATCGCGTCATTCGTGTAACAAAAACATCAATTAACAAATACTTCCAGCTAGCTAAGTCGAGCAAATTAATAGACATCGTGAAGCGTCCCAACTTCCACTGCTGCACATTGCATTGTTGGGAAGTACTTTAAAGGAATACTACAACGAAATTTCGGCGATTATTTTATGGTCTATATGTGTTCAAAGGAGCAGTATCACATCGAACACACCAATATCTTGTTAAAAAAAGTCACGAAAAGGAATTTTAAAACAAATTAAACGATTAGCAAAGAGCACCTGTGTGGATGTCGCTAACGCCTCGTTTGTAATGCCCGTCTAGGAACCTTGACAGGTAGTGACGAGAGCTTGTCTCGCCTCCGGCCACGACGAGAGAGGAGGGGAAGGAGGAACTCCCCGTCTTCCCGAGAATCCCTTTTGTGTGTTCCAGAAGTAGCTATTGTCCCCCTACAAGATTATAGAAGATTAACCCGTCACTCAAAATTCGTACAAAAGCAGCCGCTTCGGTGGCTGGAACGACTAGGCCATCCTCTCGACGTCAGCCTCGCCGTAGCTTTGCTCGTCCCGAGACGACCTTCGTCACGATTGCGTCGGATGTCACGTGCTCTAAGCTGGGCCTTCTCCGAGCGCTTGCTAGAGTGGGCCGTTTATAACGAAAAACACAGCCACCAGGCTCAAAATACAAACGTGCGATTGTCATTTACGGATATTGTGGATCATATTCAACCTATTTTTGAACACGACGAATATATTTCAAATTTTGTTGAAGTATCCCTTTAAGTACATTGTACTTAAAGAACGATTTCAGGTAGGTCTAGAATACTTGTACTTAAAGTACATCTTCTGAGTATGTACTTGTACTTTACCTAAAGTGTTTTTATTACTTTTTTTTCTCTGGCACTTTCCGAGGCATGTACAACTTCCTTCTTCTGGTCTTTTTAAGTTTGTATCACAAAATAGTGCGTTGTGAACTCTGGAAAGCCACTTGATCTTATCCGATGTTCGCCGCTATTTCCGAAGGTAACTGATGTACCCTCAATTACCCCTGGGCAATACATATTTTAAAAAAAATGCAATATAAGGGAATGAAGGGGCACCATGAAACAATTGTTAAAAGTACTTGTACTTTGAAAGTGCATTGTATTTATAGGACTTTAGTTTTAAGTACATTGCATCCGGTGTACTTAACGCTTTACCTGAAATGCATGATGACCTCTCATTTACTTTGTGCGTTGTACTCAAGTATTTTGTAGATGCACGTACGTACTTTACCGAAAACTGGCAAATTGCATCTACAGTTTTTGCCTTGTAAAAACTGCCTTATCTGCGCATCATTCATGGTTTGAAGAAGAAACATTCCGGATCCTCCGAGCTGCAGAGAGTTAAGGGACGTAATCCTCAAAAAGCGAACCCTCTTTTGGGTGTGTGTATGCTTATATACAGCCTAGAACTTAAAGGGGGACTCAAGCGGTTTTTGGGGAAGCTACTTTTTGGTGCGATGGCGTTAAGGAAGTATCAGTGAATGAGTATCTTCAGTTTTAGAAGGCAGAACCGCCTATTAATCACGCAGGAATAAAATACGTGCGGACTCTTTTCTGTACTTGCGAGGACCAATGAAATTATCGTATGTTTGAAAATTTTGGCAGGCTTTCTTTTCCGCCGCGTTGGAAACAACCGCAGCGGCAGACCAATCACAGGTCGAGGAGAACTGGCGGCGCGCGTTGCATGCCGGTCGTCGGCCGGCTTCTTCTCTGCGAACATGGCGTGGTCGGCGTGGTGGAAGCTCATCGTTCCGCGTAAAAGCGCTATCCTTGACCATGGGCGTCGGCAGGATTTTGTCTTGAGGGGGGGGGGGGGCAAACTGACAGCCCTTTTTGGGCGTGTGCGCTCAAGGGGAAAGGGGGGGGGGGTCCCACAGTAAAATACGAAAGAGCTAAATACAGCTTGCAAGATACACATATTTTTTATGAAACAATTATTTTAAAAAGTACAATGCATCAGTAATTTCAACGTAAGAAAAAACATTTTATAGATATGTACAGGCACAGTGAAAAAAAAAGGAATTTAGTCTATGACGCGGCAAAACAACAAAACAGTCCACTTAGTTTATAATTATCTCAGAGATAAAAAAGCACAAAGATTTTATAGACAAGTATTGGCATCATATATGTACCGTACACAATAAAATAGCAAGACAGTGCACGTAAGTCACGCGCACACATAATAAATTGTCGCAGCAATGAACAATACCCTTTTATTTCCATATTTAACAATATTTGACGTTTATACAAGTTTTTAAAAGCTACCCCAAGTTGGCCTATGTTCAAATTTACAACTCTAATTTTCTGCACAAAATTGTCTTCGCTCGTAATATTAATTCGAAGCATTTCCCGGGTTGTGGTCCGTGGAAGACATCTGAAAGCTGCGTTAGCTGTGTTGGAAAGCTAGCACGGCGGGGCTACCGCCGGAGGGTTAGTTGCCATTGTAACTTTCCGTATTTCCTCGACGCGGGTTCCCTTAGCTTGCCATGCTCGCTCTGTCTCATTTCAGAACTGGAGTAAAATTTTAGCCCGCTGGTTCTTATCTTTATATTGGTTGTTATATATCTGATCAAGCTCAGCTTTGCATGAATACTCCCACAGTTAAAGACGAGTTTGACATACCTGTGAGAGTCGAGTTGAGGGCAAAGCCAATGTTCAGCTGGCTCTTTAAAGCCGGAGGATGCTCAGGAGTGACGGAGACAGCAGGTACATCGATAGATTGCAGGTCATGACACGGCTCTGAGGTCACGTGCTTCTTCGTTGCACAAGATGGATTGTCATTATCACTGTCAGCTTTCCGTTTAAAAAGCTTCTGATGTCCATTTTCACTCCTGACCCATATCAGCCCACGGTTATATAAAAAAGTGGGATTGGGTGCGGAATGTGGCCCTTTCAAGCAACTGGGCCAGGAAGAGAGAGCCAGCAACAGCAAAGTGTGCCACCCTGTCACAGATATTCGACAGTGTCACGCGTGTGAACACGGTGGTGTCAACGAGGACGGTCCGACACGCCTCTCCCGCGTGAGTTATGGCCCGGGGAGTATCGTTGTTGACATGGTGCGAACAGAGTTTCGCAGAACTGCATTGTCCAAAAGAGGACGCCTGGCCCCGATTTTGACCCCCCTCTTCTCCTTTCCCATGACCGCAACATGCTACGGGCAAAGGAGAAGAAAAACCCAAAGGCACATATACAAAACAGAGCACTGGCGTGAGCAGTGGCGTAGACAGGAGGTGGTTTGGGGGTCGAAACCCCCCAAAATGCCAAAGCTACCCCCCCCTCCTTCCCCCGGGGCCCGCTCGCTCCACTCCTTACGCAGTCGGTTTTACGAGGTGCACGGAGCGAAGGGGGAGCGCGGACTATCTCCAACTCGTAGCTACGCCGATTTGTTCTGTTGGGCTTTTTGGAAGAATCCCGCTCTGTGTAGAAGACGCTCTGTTTTTGGGGCATTTTACTGACTTTCACCCGAATGCCTGTGATTCATCACAACACAGGACTGCGTGTGTTCTCGGAAGTAAATGCCCCTCCCTATGTTTTTTTTTTGTTTTTTTGCCAGCTGGGCGCGGTTGATCGCAACTGACCGAGGGGAGACCTTATTCTTTTTTGTGTTTATTGCTGAAGGATCCAAGGAAACAAAAGTGCGTGGATTTTATTTTTAGGATTGCTTTCGGTTTCTCCGCTTGCTAGAAAAGCTATGGCGCGACGTCATTCGATCCCCCGTACCCGAGAGAGCTGGGGAAGGGAGGGGGGGGGGTAGGCACTCTGGCTTGGGGGGGGGGGGCAAGTGCCCCTTTTGCACCCCCCTGCCGACGCCCATGTCCTTGACTGTGAATTTTCGTCGTGTGTCACTATGATAACCCGGCACGTACTAGAAGGGAAGATCCACCCACTCGTGCGGCGATGTCGTGGCGGCACTCTCAAGACAGCAGAAACGCCCGTGCCGTCGTGTTCGTTTACGTCGACTACGGTGGTGCTTTCTAAGCATTTGTGTCTTCGAACATCGCCCGGATTTCTTATTTGGCGCATTTCATGCGTGTGCTCAAGTTCAAGGTATTACTGGCGCGTACCGTATAAAGGATGTGAAGTTTCACGCGTTTTCATCACCGGAGAAAAGTGATTAGTGTTAGCAATCCTGAACGCTCGCAACGTCTATCTCATCACGAAATCATATTTCTACGTTGCTATATCGCTGCTAAGATTACATTGTCTTTTATAATCGTAGAAAAGGCGTGTGGCGATATTTGTACTATGGTAATGTCGTGTATTAGAGTCGTGATCGTCAAAGACGGCGTACTGCATCTTTTTATTTTCTTTTTCATCCACTGTAGCCTGCAAGCCTATCAAGAAAAATAATAATAAAGCTTTTGGCTATAGAAAACTGTCTGTCTATATTCTGTTACGGCATTGAGTAGCAGTGCGTCCCATTTAAGAGGGGCCGCTGAAACAGATGACGACCCGCTGCGCTTGTAGTGGTTGCAGGTGTGTACGCGCGGCGCTGAGCGGTCGCTCCGGTTGCAACGGACGCAGTCGTAAATACGCGCTCGTTGCACATGTCTGAACCAGCCTTCCCTCCGTCCTCCCGAGGCGAAAGTCAACGTGGCGACATCGCTTGACATCACGTACCAGAGGTAACGTTGCGATGTCAAACGTCGGTTTGGTTAGGACTTGCCCAAACCGCAAATCGAAGAACGCCCGAAAAGGTCTGCGTTTCGTCGTCCTCGGAACCTGAACATGACTCCGAAGCGCTGCTATCGTCCACATCGAACGTCGGAGTGGCGTCATAGGAAATCATCCCCAGGTCGGCTGTCCGCCGAAGAATTTCACCCTCTAACGGCGTCAGGTCCTCGAGCGTAGAGAAGGTCCGCCATGATCGAAGCTCGAATGACAAAGAGGTTCGGCCGATGCATGGTCGGTTACAAGTCAAGAAGGTAGGAGAAGCTCCTCCCACAAGCGTGGTGCGCCGGTTTCAAATCCCTCCGCAATCGAAAGAAGAGTTCACTGGAAACGCTCCTTGTTCCGCTTCAATGGATAGATAATGGCCACAGAGTGGTGCCAACTTGTCTCCGACCCCCACTTTTAAGAAAGCGACCTTTGTATTCATCGGGGAGGGGACCGAGCCCCTGAAAGCAGCCTTTGTATCCATCGAGGGGGAAGCTAATCCCCGAAAGTCGTCTTTGTTTCGATCGGAGGGGGAAGACGCTAATCTCCCTCTCGTGGCTTCCACAATGCTAAGTCAAAGTCGAAAGATAAAGCAAATATGTACAGAAAGCCAAGACCCTCCTCGCGCGTTGGCCGCAACGTCACGGAAACGATGGGACGCTATTGGATGCGGAGGTGGCGGAGGGATATATGATTCCCTTTGAGGGGCATTTGCCGCTACCTTCTTGACTTGTAACCGACTAGGGATCACTGCAAGCGACGTGAACGACGTCCAACGCCATTGGCCGGAGGATCCTTTTATAAGCGTGCGAGGACCAATGAGAGTGGTTTCGTTTTCGGGTGGATCCGAGGTTTGGCGGCCTTCAATTACATTGTTATTAAAGAAATAATCACCGTATGACTATACTATTTGGTTTTGGGATACTTAGGGCGTCTAAAATTCAGCTGTCATCATCAAAACACAAACTCAAAACCACTTGAGTGTC
>JAZHYW010047493.1:0-20865 GCA_037355805.1 Ixodes ricinus | reverse complement strand
CAGCAGAACCCATCCTTTGGGAATGATTATCTACGTTAATGCGAATAGCATCAAACGGTGCGGAGTTATGCGCGTTCGTCAGGTGGCCGGCACACTCTAGATACGCCAGCCCACTCTTGAGGCGATTCTAAATTTGTTGACACTTTCACAGCCGTGCGCACGATCTCCGCGGCCCAGCACGTGCGTTTGTGTCACTTAGGAAGGCGAGCAAAGCACGCGCCATACGCACAAACACTCAAAATGGTACCGACCAGACTTTCTGGCGTCTCAGCTAGTCTCAACCAACGGTACTCTAAACGGTTGTTTATATCTTTACCATAGGACGCGCCTTACAGCGCTGTCACAGCTACCGGTGGCGCGCGTTGCATGCACGAGGGCTCATTCCGCTCTCGTGAGGGTGAGCACGGCCGCTACATCACCCTCTCCCGAGCGCGGGAGAGGGTGAGCTAGGGGCAGTGCTAAGCCTCACGAGAGCGGAATGAGCCCTCGTGCATGAAACGCGCGCGATGGTGAAGATATAAACAGGTGTTTAGAGTGCCTTGAATGATCTGTGTGTTAGCGCGTCTGCCTGCTGATCAAAGGGTCAACGGTTCGAATCCCGCCGGCGCCGGTCTTTTTTATTTATTTATCGACCCGCGGCGTAAGAGGTTAGATAGCCAGATAGATATATAGATAGATAGATAGATAGATAGATACATAGACGAAAAGTGCGTGAAGTATCCAAAGAATGCTATTCGCATTAAAAAAAAATTATGGATGAGCCTCGGGTTGCACGACCATAGTTTTGTGAGCCAGGCCGAAGCTACGATCGAGAGCACGTTTTCATGAACGATGTTTGCAGCGCACGAGTGAAACTTTGTATGCAGGGAAGCTGAAAATCTGTATCTCTCCCTTGTGGCTTCCGCTACACCTGCACGCAAAGTAAATCATAGAGACATAAAAGACAATTAAGAAGGTGCACCGAGAAGACAATCTCTCTATAAGACATTTAGTACACTGTGCGCTAGAGCTTAGCTTTGCAATCGGGAGGTCTTTCCGCCACTTTGAGGGGTGGATTTAGCACGTGTCAGCTAGACCCAGAATCCGAAAACTACTGTTTACAGCAATTCTACTAAATTCGCTGCGCATGGACAATCGGCAGTCCATTCCCCGGTTACCTTGTAGGTGCGGACATTTTAGTGCCTAAGGCAAAGCTGGGGCGGTCGGCGGTACTACGGATTTGGAATGAGTTTTTGGGACGGTGTTAGTGATCGTGGGTTACATGGGTATTCATTTTTCTATCACGGACTGTAGACATTTTGACAGACAAAAGAGTGTTTCCTGCAATTTGAGATAAAGCTTCAGAAAATTGACAAAGGTGTGCATAAGCAACGATAATGGCTGGAGTGAGGTTGGTCTAAAGCATAGATAATTCAGCGGCTCTAGCTTAAGCGATGTCGAATACCCTCGCTTGTCTCCTGGCCTCACTGGGAGCAAAATAAAGTGACAAACCTCCATTTCGTAGAGTGGTTAGCGACAATACACATCTTGCGACTGACTCCTGGAGTTCAGACAAATTGTTGTTATTTAGTACGGCATTTAGAATATACAGGGTGCATTTTTAAGCTTAACAGATTTGTTTAAAGATAGCCGTGAAAGCTGCACTTACCCGGTTTGTGCAGGTGAATTATACGGCAGGAGGAAAATAGCCTAGAGGGCTAATCTGGACGATCAGTCGGCTAATTAAGTACAATTTGATCATTATCACTTTAATAAGTGGAAATTGATATTTGATTCTAATCAGCAACTTGCTGAGCCTTATCGAAAACCACTAAATCAACTTTTTTAGAAAGATACAACTCGTGGCATCATTTTACGGAGAACGCTTCATTTAGACGCGTTTCTGGGTTTCGGTTTCCCATCAGAGCGCATATCTGCGCTTACTAACCTGGTCCTCTGTGGCTGAGACGTGCAACACACGTGCGCCATACTTCCCTCCAGAGCCGTATACACTTACAAAAATGGTCAATGAGTTTGAATTCAGTTTTTTATATTTTTTGCAAGTATACATAATAAAACTCAATTGAAACTCATTGATCATTTTTGTAAGGGTGTAGAGGGCGCTTCTCTTCATTGGGAAGTATAGGAGGCAAATCAGGAAACCCTATTGGCCGAATCCGGGCTGGGAGTGTTCCAGGGCGTCTTCAGATATTCGAACGTGGCCAGCCACAAGCCGCGAATAATACCCTGGCCGTGGTCGCGAGCAACAAAATTAATAAGTGCTTCGGACTTACTTTCGGCGACTGAAAACATGGTGCATGGGATTTTTCGAAGACGGTCATGCGAAATCAAAATCTAGGAAAACCATTGACGTGCCCAGTACGCCAGATGCCAAGGGTTGGGAAAATTCCGTCCGAGCGGTCAGACTCCGTCCGAGCAAGACAATTCGAGCGGCACATTCGGTTCTTACATATTTCACCATGATCATAATCAAAAGGTCACGTGCACTATATTTTCAGCCAGGAAGAGTTACTTCATTTCACTCTCTTGCACTTATTAAAAGTGTTTCTGGCTACCACCGTTAGGGCATTATTTTCGGCTTCTAGTTGACCTAAGGTGTACTTCAAGCCTTCCATCCGTGTCTCGTGCACGCCTGTCTCTGCCCGCTTCTCCCATTGATCAAACTCTCTCTATAAACGACTCTGCTACCCTCCATGCTACGAGGGAGGCGAGGGGTTGGCTTCGCGCCGCGATCACCGAGGAGCGGGGTCGCGGGCGCATAGATGCGCTCCGATAAAAACCGAAACCTAAAAACGCGTCCAAAATTAGCGTTTTTTTAGAGCACCGTAAAATACTCCACCTGTCTTATATCTCTTTGTACAAAAATTTGATTTATACGTTTTCGATGATAATTAGCAGGTTTATATTTGGAACCATGTGTATATTTTACTAATTAAAAAGTTAAATAAAAAATTATACTTCATTAGCAGACTGAGCGTTATGTTAGCCTCAATACTATGCCTCCTGGCAGTATAACTCACCTGCACAAACCACGTAAGTGTATAGTTTTCAAGGCTTTTTTAAAAAAATGAGCAAATCTTTAAAAAGAAAACATAAATGATATAATCATACTTCCCGTTAAATTAAGCACTGATGGAGTATTTTTTAATAAATGTTTTATTTTAGATGTAACATTTTACTAGGAGTTAGCGACCATAAGCGAGAATGGATACGTATCTTCTGCTTGTCTTGGAAGTTATTCGATACAACGTTCGCACGCTTTGAGGTCAGAGTGGAACAAAGATAAGAAGAGCACAATATCTGCCCAACAGATTCTTGATGCGTTCGATTTTCCTGCCCCTGTTGCAGCCAGCGGCTCACTAGTGCACACCGCCGTATTTAATTTATGAGTGTTGCCTATCTCAAAACCAACTGGAAGTACATTTCCCAGTACTTTCCTACAGCGCGCTACACTCTTCTGCACCGGTGGAGGCTGGTGCAGCCTGCCGCTAACACCGGGACATTACTTCCAGTCTAACGCTGACGCAGATCACGTGTTCAATCCCCATCTGCGCTCTATCTCGGTCTGATGACAGAAGTTCGAATGATCAGGCTTTGATGATTCAAGATGGAGTTGTTCTGGCCTACTCTCAAGACGGCAAGAAAATCTTGCAGTTCTCAGTCAAAATTGATCTCCGCCGCGCCCGGAGTAAAGTAAAAGGTGCGGGACGCCCGCCATTTGCTCGGCAGAACTTTCCATGCTACCGGCGCCCATACAGGCGCGCAGCTTGAGCGCCGCTCAAAGCTCTGACGCTCGCCCTACCCTTTTTCAGAAATGACACGCGGCCTCGACACGCTCGGTCAGGTTGCACACAAAAAACTCTCATATTCGAATTGGTAGCGATCTTCAATGGCGGCTGCTTTGCACTAAGCGCCTAACTGGCAAAAAAAAACATCCCGGAGAATGGTGCGATGCTAGGCTAGGCTTAGCTTACTGATCAGCTGTAGTATAATCCAACCAGCCAGTTCGTAAACCACTAAGCGTTCGAATTCGTTCACTTTTCCAGCCGGCACTCTCGCAGCGGGTCGGGCACTTTCCGAAAGCGAGCGCATCTCTGCTTCGTTTTACTCAAACTCCGATCGCAGCCGCCACTGGGATCCGATAGTGCGAATTAATCAGCGCCAAAAGTGTCTCATCAAAGTGCTCATCGCCTTTGTGGCTTCGCTATCACTACCTAAACTAATCACGATTGAGCCAATCACACCTAAACCAATCACGCCTAAACTATCAGGCATAAACAAGTCAATCATTGACCAATCACACCTAAACAAATCACGCCTAAACCAATCAATCCTTAACCAATCACGCCTGAACCAATCACGCGCAGTGACGGCGCCACGATCCTACTATTTTTATAGCGCACAAAAACAACCAGAGCAGTGGCGATGCATTCATTATTTGTGCCACTCGATCGGCTCCATCCGAACGTGGCATCGGCTGCGTCAGGACTAACAATGCAACGGACTCTAGTAATCCGATCCGAGTCTGCCAGTGCTCCATCGCCAACTCTGAGCATGTACCGACTGGGAGAGCTGCTTTCAGCGTTTCGTGCGATTTCTCGTCACCACCTTGGGTCGAGAACGAGTGCTGCCTCAGTATTCGGCGAAAAATCGATTCCGATGAAGCACTTGGCGTTCGAGTGATTCCGACCGCCAGTGTCGATTTCTGGGACGTTAAAGGGCATTAAAATCCCGCTTTTCCGTCGCACTTTCGCACGACCATTTTGTTTGGTATTTTCCGTGTCTCTCTCACACTATTTACTTCCGCGCGGATCATATGAATTCCTCAGTGTGATCAACCTCTCCACTTTTCTTTTTATCGACACCCATAAAACGTGGACCGAAAAGGCTAAATTTGGCGGCGTCCGGACTCAAAAAGTGCGCTCGATCATGGGCAGCCAGTAATAGGTCCGGTATCGTGGCTAGAAGCGCGAGGGTGGCGTGCGCCGTATGCCTGCAATGACAAAAGTGGGCGCGAGGCGCGATGAAAACTTTTAGAGATTCTCTAGACATTTCCAAAATAGAGCGTGTGGCCGGTGCCATCTTGAGTGTTCGTGCGTAAGGCGCGTGCTTTGCTCGCTTTCCGGAGCGACGAACACGCACGTGCTGGGCTGTGAAGATCGCACGCTGGACTGTGATTTTGTAAACATTGGAAAGGTCTATACGGTTGAGACGGTTCATCTCAAACCACAGGGAGCGTTTCGAATTTCATGGCTCACGCCTCCGGCGAACACTGGTCGCTAGAGCGCATGCGCTGCGTCTTCGCGTGACATGGAGGAAAACAGGCGGAAAGTCGGAGATGTTCGTAGACGGCCTAAGCGTAACTTACATCCTCGCAGCTCGTATTACAAACGCGTGTCCTAGCACCACGTGACCCTGATCAAGCAGTTGGAAACTCTGTAATGAAGGCTTCAAAAGTTAGGGACCGCTGATTTGCCTGCTGGCTGCAGCGCCCCTTGCGGTCCCCAAAATTTCCATCGAGGAAATCAGACGCAAGACCCAATCAACAGGTGAAAAGTGCGTAATTCATGTAACTCACAAAACAAAAGTACCCGAAACAAAACATCTCACACGTGTTTATATTAAAGGTACGTGCTAGCAGCTGTTCTTTGAATAATACGGAAACATGAGTCAAAAGATATAGAAGTTATATGACCTTTAAAGGTGAAGTTGTGATGAAATTCTTTCGCCAGCGCGAGGCGCGCGGCAGTCTGCGGGCGAGTCATCGCAACTCTGTGTACCCCTTCGCTAAAGCCCGACACGCTTCCCCTTCCAGCCACCAAAGCTCGGCCGTGCAATCACTTTCTCGTCATCGCGGTCCCCTCGCACAACCGCGTCAACTTTTTCTGCCCCCTTTTCTCGCCACCGCCGTTTCGGGATTCCAAATTGTTCCCCTCCATCGCTCTTACACGGCGTTAGCTTAGACCCAATCCCCCTTTTCCCGCTTGTCTTCATCCGAGCAGCGGGAGTGGCAAGCGCGCCTCGCTGGGCGGAATAGGCGCAGTACAGCAGCGAGCACGAGAAAAACTAAGTTCGCAGAACTCCTGTCTATCCCACAAAAGCAAGAGCGCGTTAGCGTCTTTTACGCATCTTCAGAAGCACATCTCCCACAACTACACTAGTAAAAACAGAGCTCCTAAGGCACATCTCTAGCACCTCAACAGCTGCCTCTGCCAATTGCAGCACAGTTTGAATGGTCGCTTGCAATGTTCTGTACTGTACTCCCCCGTGACCAAGTAGAATCGTAAGAACCCCACCGTTGGTGCGGCCAATATTTCTCGTTTGTAACGCCGCTAAACCCCGAGCGCCTGGGACCTTTTTTTTTCTTTCAGGAGGCAGGCAGCAAGACAGGGGGAGGACAAGTGGAGGGAAAAAGCTACCGGAGCCAGCCGCCCCTGACTCCCCCCACTCCAGCCCGTCCGGCCTCGTTAGCGTCCTTCTTCGACGTGGATGAGGCCGCAACTCAAGAAGGACGTGTTATTCCCCGTCCTCCCCGTCCCTGCACCGGAGCCCTAGGAAGCTGCGACGGCCTGCCTAGAGTTTCCCGGAGCGACTCTGGCGGCCGGGGCAGCCATCGCGAGAGCGCCGAGAGCGGTGGATGTTAAGGGTTCGACCGCCCTGCCACCGTTTCGTCAAGCTTCCCTTTCTTCTCTCGTGAAACGGGAACCGTAAAAAGAAAAGAAGGGCTCATAAATCGACGGTCCCTCGCATAAGGGGAGTATGAAAGCAAGGGAGGTCTCCCCGTGCCGCGTACGCTTTGTCCCTTTAGCTTCGTCGATCTGGTAATGTTCGCCCGACTGTTCTCTGGGCGCAAACGTCACGCGACCCTTGGCCTTCGTTTTGGCCTCCCAACTCCTTAACTCTCGTTTCCTTCTTGCAGAGTTTTCCATCTCCTTTTCCCCGTGTTTGCTTGTGCAACATTTATTTTTTTATTTTTTTGCCAAGGTTTTTTTTTTTGCTATATTCTTAATTCGAGTGCCAAGAATCAAACTAGGAAAATCATGTTTCAGTGTTCCGTCTTTAAAATGTGAGAATTTTTGCAATATAATATTCACTGCAGTATATATATATATATATATATATATATATATATATATATATATATATATATATATATATATACAACACGAGCACTTCACTAATTGTACGTGGTTTCCGAAGAGGAAATAAACGAACATATGTACATGAATGAACCGTACTTATTCCACTGAATCAAAGAATCAAAGTTTTCAGGAACCCACCGAAAGCCCAAATAACGGCTGAGCCAGGATTTTGGCTTTCGGCGGGTTCCTGAAATCTTTGATTCTTTGATTCATTGGATTAAGTACAATTCACTATATATATATATATATATATATATATATATATATATATATATATATATATATATATATATATATATATATATATATATATATATATATATATATATAGTATATATTATCTAAATAAATTGGTGAAGGTTTACAAAGCATACCGTTAGTATATAGGCGCAGAAGCAGGGTGCGCAGACACAGCGGCCGTAGGATGATAAAAACGAAAATCGTATTTAATGGAGAAAAGTCAAAGCTAAACACAAGAACTTACAAAATAATTTGTTAAGTAGAAAATAGAATAACTGAATAAAAAAACGCAAAGATAAGAAAGGAGCTTGACGTCCGTCGACGTTTCGACAGTGGCACTGTCTTATCAAGAGCAGTGCTACTGTCGAAACGTCGACGGACGTCAGGCCCTTCTTTTTATTTTTTAATTCTCCATTCTATTTTTATTTAACAATTAATTTTAGTAAGTTCTTGTGTGTAACTTTAACTTTTACTGCGTCAAATTTTCAAGTTTTTTTTTGTAACTAGTATTCTTGTGTTTAGTCTTGATTATTCTTCTAATCTAATACAGTTTTTGTATATATATATATATATAGATTACGACACGAATCCAGGTTATGTTTTATGCTAGTTGCTTGGTGCTGGCGGGCTGGAAGGCAGGGCACAATTTTCATTTTTGATAGTGTTGCGAGCTTGACGCATGTACATAGTTGAGGCAGACGGAGGACGAATCCCGAGAAAAGCTCAAGGTAGAAAAGCTCACCCACTTCTGTGCGGGTTAGGAAAAATGCTCAGCAGTCCTTTCACAGACCCGGAGAAAACTTCACCTCTAGTAAAAGTAATATGTATAGTGGCCGTTATCATTTAATAGCTGTAGTGCTATCGAGGTTTTAGGCGCCTCTGACACAGGCTGTACAATGTGAATAACAGTAATCGCCAAGCGATTTTCGCATTGTATTTAGAGAAGTGGTTGACCAACGTCAAACGTTTATGGCTTAAGTTCATGCCCCGAATGAGCAGTTTAGACTGCGCTGTAGTTTTGACGGCAACCCCTAAAATGTAAAACAAACATACAACATCACTTTCTGAGTTGGCAGTGTTACGAAGCGTGCACACTTTATATCAGGTCACTCTGCTGTAGCCAAAGTAAAAATAAATGAATTCTAACTACAAAGTATTTATGCTGTACTTTTTTTTATTAATGTCCGATTAATTTGAGACTTTTTGATCACTGGAGCTACAAAAAATTTATTATTGATCAATATATGCATTTTAAACATGGAAGGTTGTTTAATAATTCTTCCGATTAGTGAAAACAATGCGAAAAAAAGATTTCCTCTAATTTTAACAACTTCTTGCAATGAAAACCACCCGCATACTAAAAAAAAAAGCTTAATTTTTGTTAACAAAAAAAAAACTGTATTGACCTTTTTTACGTCAGATCTTTTTTTGCAATTTCAAAAATCTTTCCTTGTTTTTGTTTTATCTTTCGCGTTTTGATTTAATTGCAGACTACACTCGTTACAATTATATCCATATTTTATCTTTTAATTAGCGTGCGATTGAAAATATTTGGTTTTATTTTCTTCGCGCTACGTCTGACCTGTTACAGGCTGTTTTTTTTTGTAATTCATTCTGCTAGCGAAGTTTAGAATGATCGCATGCGCATAAGGAATCCCAGCATACTTCAATTGAGTGAACGTATTTTGCTTGAGTGAACGCTCGATTCTTATATTCATAGGTGAGCCCTTCTCCACATATGACGAAAGGCCTGTGACTTTTTCGCCGAATCGGACAATTTTATGGGAAAGCTTCTGTGCCGCGAGCTTTTTTCAGGTGAGCTTTTTTTCCCGTGAGTTTATCTCCGGCGAGCTTTTCCGGCGCCCGCGGAGGAAAGATAGATACAATTGGGGTGCGTCCGCTGTAATGCATTGGACTGCAAAATCAAATGCTCTCATTTTTTGTAAGTGTGCGCCAACCTGTTCAAACACCACTAACGTTTGTCGCTGCTTCTCATTCTTGCAACTATGACACGCAGTGGTGATGTCTCCTGCGTGTAAGACAAAACGTCAGATCAAAATTGTTATTATTGTTAAGTAGATGTAATTTTCTTTACAGTCCGAAGCTACAGTCTTTCTTACGTCATTCAGCTTTTCACCTTGCTTTACTATTTATTTTGGCGACGTGCTCAACAAAGAGCGTTGCTACAGCTGGAATTTGATATAGTTATCTCTGTAGTTGAGGAGACAACTCTTTCTTGTCTGACCCTCAAAAAAGTGCCACCTGAAAAGCATCAAAAGTGTAAGTAATGATATTGCCCCGTTAAGCAAAATGAGAGCAAGACTCCGCCCTATTCTTATATATACCGCCGATCTGGCGGTTCGCATTGAAGTGTGAGGCCTTATGCACAGAAACGCGTTCCGTTTTGTGGCCCTAATTCCAGCGGCTGTGCACCAGATTGTTTAGGAAGCTTCTCCTGTCCCCAGCTCAGACAGCAACCGATAATGAAATTTTGAAATAAGGGTTAGGGCACAGGCTAGCAGGCGAACGACCATATGAATACTTATAAACCCGGAGACAAGAGAGCTAACAATTAGAAAGAAAAAACGGACAGCACAACGACGATTCAAAACTCAGCTGCGAGATTTATTTAGGGAACAGCTCTATTTATACAGTTCGAACTTCCGACCAACTTTCTTTTGTTGGTATCCCCACAAGAAGGAGGAAGCCAACCCAAAAAGGACAGCTCATTCAACCCACAAAAGGGAAGCCAGTTTATACATATAAGAACCATGTAATCCAATCCAAGGTCATTGAGGTCATGCTGATACAATTTCCACGCTTGTGATGTGAAGCGTTTCTTTTATTACCCTATTAAATGATATTTTTCTTTGATAAGCACCTTTATTTGTCCATATACTGGATAACAATTCTTACAATCCTTCAGAATGTAAAAGATGTGTGCATTGGTTCCTCGTTGACACCAATTCTTTCGGAGATTTATTTGAGTATTGTGGATCGCGCTGTACACAGAACGATTGAGTCCTTGTTGCCGAAGTATGTACTAGTCAAGAGGTATGTAGAATAAATTTATTTGTGTATTTAAGGGACAAGATGTGCATGGCTGGATTTCATTCATCAAAGTTCAAGCTCCAGAATTGCTCTTCGCCACCTACATTTGTGCAAAATGTGGACTCCAGTTTCTGGATCTGAAAGTATTTCAATCACAAAGGTTATGCTGGGGGTATGGTAAAGATGCTCCTAAGCTTGTGCTGCCGTACTATAGTTGCCATCCCAACGTGGTAAGGAGGGGTAAGGCGCGGTAAGGCGGTTACACTGCTGGCACGTCACACTTGCTCAGAACCGATATGGGCTTCACTATCATTCCCGGATGGGAAATCGTCCAGGGTTGGGCAGAAACACTCAAAAATGTATTTGGAAATACAAATACTGGGATACATTAAAATAGTAGCTAAAATACTGATACTGAAATATATCTCTAAAAGTGTATCGCGATACGTATCGGAAATGCATTTTAAATAGAGGCAAAAAGTATTTGGAAATACAAATACTGGGATACAATAAAATAGTAGCTAAAATACTGATACTGAAATATATCTCTAAAAGTGTATCGCGATACGTATCGGAAATACATTTTAACTTGAGGCAAAAAGTATTTGGAAATACAAATACAGGAATACATTTGAGGGAGGGCAGAAATACAAATACAGAAATACTGATACTGCAATACATTTTTCGAATTTGTCTGAGACGGCAAATGAGATGAAGCTTGAAGTTGGAAGTGGAAGTTTTTGATCCCGAAATTACTTTCCCGTATGTATGGCACTTTGCCTTGAAGGTTATGGTTTCGGACGACGAGGAGTCTTCAATGGGCTCAAAAAACGTTCCATCAAGAACTGATTGCGGTTCCTTCCCTGACATCCTGTCTGTCTGACGAGGAATGCGAAAAGACTTTGATCTCTTAAAAATTATATGTGATCCCAAATCCCATCAAAACGTCACCACGCCCGTGTCCAATAAAGACGCCCCTGTCAACGTTGATCACATGACGTCACGGTGGAATGAACAGCTATTCTTGATCTGTAGGTGTGGCCTTGAACATGAAACTTTACCACGCTGCTGTATGAAAGAACAGTACGTACTTTCGTTGTAGGTTACATCTTGAAGGTCGTGCAGGAAGTGTCATTTGGAATTTTCTGAAAATAGTGGACCACCTGAAGCAATCTGGAACACATGTCTTAACTTCTGTAACGATTGAAAAAAACGATTCGGTGGCATCGCTGTTGTGAAGGCTCTTCCTGCCGGCCTTCCGCCACCGACGCATGGCTTGCAGTCCTCAAATTTCGCCTAGCATCATCCAAACAGAGACCTCGTGGACTGCGACCTGATATTGCCGGCACAGGTGCGAGCTCTCCGAGAAACAGCGCGCTCGAGAAAAGTCGCAGGTGTATGAAGTCTAGGTCGGCCTAGCGAGGCCACGTCTGGCCTCCTTCCTGGGTTTCGGATCACCAGAGCAGCGGGTCACGTTCACGTCGGCTGATGATGTGCCCTTGAGCCGTGCAATATTACGGGCGCAGCCGCAGAGGAATTCGAATATGTGTTGCACTTCAGTGCGTGAGTCATCGTACTATTTCAAGTCAACAATCGCCAGGCTCGTGCTGCAACGGACTGTTACTCAGCTTTGCCGGCTGGGTGTACTGTGTACGCTAAGGCAAGAGTGGTTAGCAGTGAGCATAGGATGCCAGCAATCAATGACTCAAGAAATCCCTACCTAAGGACCTGCGGCAGAAGATGCTCCGACTCCACTGCTGGCACGCAACCTGGTTCGAGTCCCTGAGTGCGCAACGCTTCTCAGAAGAAAGATGAGGGCGCATACCTCCTTAACCCTAGTGCATCAGAAGTAAAAAAAAAAAGCTTTTGGACCCATTTTTTCTTTTTTTTTTTGGGGGGGGAGAGTATTTTTTAAGAAATATAATGAGATACATTGCACCCTGATTGTATCGCGATACGAAGGAACATTCCAAATGTATTTCGATACAGGAATGCAGATACTTTTGAAAAAAATGTATCGCGATACAGAAATACAGATACGAAATGTATTTCTGAATACTATCGCGATACAAATGTATCGCGATACTGCCCAACCCGAAAATCGACCACAGAGGCCGTATCTTCCCTATTGACGTCATATACGACCATGCACTTCAAAAACTGGTTGCAGCATACCCCGAACAAAGATGCTGAGCGCCAAACTTTTTTCAAAGCCTACAATAGTATTGAACTGAATTTTGAGCACAAAAGATTGTTTTCAAAGAAACCTTCGTCTGACTCCAGCCGCGTGGAGCTACGCAAATGTTGCACAATTACGACTTTCATGACGCGACATAGTGCACGACGGTGACCGCGCCAGGTTACACTCATTGGAAGGCAAGTGCACGAGCTAGGATTGACCGAGTCTACTTATCCAGCGACCTGAAGCTTTGGCGGATGAATACGAAGCACTTTCAGTAGACATTATCTAACCATGCACTCGTAACCGGACTTCTCAGCAGCTGCAAAGAACGGCGGCGGAGATAGTCCGGAAATTGGAAAATGAACGACATCGTGATCGAAGACGCGACACTTATGAAGAAGATCAAGGATGTAATTTTTCAGGAGTCCGCGGTGAAGACTGTGGACGCCATAACAAGAGAGCAGATAAAAATAAGCTTGAAATTAGAAATCAATCGACACTGCCAAATAAAGGCGGCTCTCTGCAAAATGAAAAACGCTCACTCACCAATTGCATGAAGCAGCTAATTAAAGTGGAAAACAAGTCTCCGGGCTTTTACAGAGGATATTCGCAACTGCAAAGAGCGCCTGCTAGCCAGTATAGAAAAAAGACTGCAAAGCAGCCATGATACGGTAGAGGGTTATTTCTTTTGAGAAAGGTGAAGTGCCAGTAAAATCTTTAAAACTACAAAGCGGCAGCGTGCTCAGCGGATTGGGATCTCGAGGCTTCAAGTGAAATAACATATTGTCACAAAGCATGATGCCATCGAACAAGCACTGTTCACAGCATTCAGGTTCCACATATAAATAGAAAGGGCTTTAAAACCGTTTTACGGGATGTTTTCAGAGGAATATTTGGCTAACGTGAAACACAGCAGGCTGTATTGGGATGCAATGGAAATATCAACTCCCAGTTCCCATGTGCCGTGCTTGTCTTAGCAATACTTCGCTCAGTGTCTTCAAAAGGCTAGCGCGCAACCCGGTCAAAACACGCAAAACATTTTTTCTGTTAGGTTCCACACTGAAGAATTGCCAGTCAAAGCATGACTGGACGCGAAGGGTTTTTCGTGCCTTAGTCTACAAACTGTGTGTTTTTCCCTTAAAGGGAAGACCTCCGTCATGTGTTCTTTGAGTGTACCAATGTGCAACTGTTTTGAACCCAAATAAGGCAAACGTTAAAGTTTGATCTCTATCCTGATTTGGGAAAGTAGGAAATATCCTGAGTTTGAAACGAGAGCAAATGAAGAGTGCATCGTGACGATGGCTCTATTTGGCCCCCATGCAATATCACGGTCGAGGACCAACAATTTACTGGTTTTGCCAGGAGGGAAACCTGCGTGGAACCATAAACTAGCCCCAAAAAGCGTTTGATTGAGCGCCGCTACTGCGATTGGTTTTCCCCTTTTCGTCTTTGAATATCTGGCGGTGCTCAGTACATCTATAATTGTAACTTCATCATTTCCGTCTGCGAATTCGTGGTGTAGTACATCGTCTCCGCTTATAAAATGGGAACTTTTAAAAATGCAAATAAAACCAAATTGTTTAAAAATAAAAGTAGCGCTGTGGCTAGCGTGCGCGGATCTCACGTGGCAATGTCAGTCTCGAGTCCGAGCCGTGAACCCTACTTTTAATATTTTCTTAGTTTCTGGAAGGATAAAGAAAGATCTCGCAAGTTTTCTTTATTTTCCGCTGGTGCATAGTGTTAATTTAATGCCTTGCTCACACTGTTCCGTAGACTATGTTGCTCTGCGTTGCGTTGTGCAGCACAGCACCACCCCATTCGCTCATCCTAGAGATCGCCATAGGAACAGCTAGACGCAAGCAGTCTTAACGCAGTCTTAACGCAATAGTGTAAATGGGCTTTAAAACTTTCATGGTGGTACGCGATGGTACGTAAGCCGTGGCTTCAGAGGGGCACTCTTCCGCCAGCGCTCGATTCACTTGTCACGTCGCCTTCGACGCCCGCCACGACTGTACCTCTGTTTGTTTTTGCAAGGGTTCGCCCCATTAAAGGCTTAGTTTTCTGCCGCTTGCTACGGGGTTACACGATCCTTCTTTCTTGTATAGACTTGGCGTCCGTGTGTGGGTTGGACGAGCTGTCTTCATTGAGTGCTGCGAGTCACGAGAGAAATCAGCCGCAGTTGGTTCGAGTGACAACACAAAGCAGCCGCCAAGACGACCCCGTCACTAGCTATAGTTCCAAAACGAGCATAAAAATGACTAGCATTAAGATGAAGAAAAAGTTTCCATCTGAGCAACAGATCCCCGAGTGCCCAACCACCAGTGAGCGACGAAACACAAAAGACCGAACCACCGCAAGATATTAGATGCTACTCGAGGACTGCTTAGCTGGCCCCAAACTCATCGTTATCTCCGCGGGGCGCAAGAAGATCCAGAGAGGAAAGAGAAAAAGAAAACTTGCAAGAAGGATCAGCCGAGACAAGAACCACGAGTCATCTCCAGAACCGAACAGAGGGCCCTGTCTGCACAAGACGGCGATTAATTACTACCTGGGCTGTCTTTCGTCGGCCGGAACGCAATTACGGTGGCTAGATAAACACAGACCGCTCCTTGCCCTTTCCTTCAATAGACAAGTGGACTCGAGACGACGACAAAGACGTGGGCGACGAAGGCGAGAGAGGCAGCGTCGCAAGAGAAACAAGCGACGAGAGCCCGGCTTCCTTCATTATGGCAGACACCTGCTCCGGCCTTCACATCGCTTTTTGCCATTTTTTTCTCTCAGGGAAATGAGGCTATGTGCGGAAATGAACGCCCAATCGATTCAGATGTTGAGGCATCGTGGTGCCTGCTGTGTACTGAAAATGGCTTGCCAGATGGTTGTTGTGCGATGCGCCGTCTCTAAGCTAGTGTGATGCCTGTCTTTTTTTAGGGTGTGCGAGCAAAAGGCAAATGAATGTTGGATTGAATTTTAAAGATAAAATAGAACAAAGCAATCTTAATAACGTAACAGCCCCCCTCCCCCCTCCCCCACCCCAAAAAAAAAAGGAACGAAAACGCGGTATTTTTTGTAATACCAGTCGGGATTTTTATTTCTGTCAATCACTTATTCCAATCCCGATTTCCCAAATGATTTTTGTTCGCTCATTGGGGCTCAGATAGCCAGCGTCAATCCCGTTTCTGCTCTCTGTCTTGCGATTCTTGCCATATAAAATTGTTCGCTCACGCACGTGTTCCTTGAACGACTCTCTGCGGAGTGCGCACTTATGCACGGCATGATTCATTTAAAAAATGGCACTCGCACCTCTTGGATATTCTGGTTAGCTCGCACTTATGGTAAAGCATAGTATGGAACACCGAGTCGGCTTTTGCAAAACAAACGAAAGCTGCACACGTAGGGTACACAGTGTCGTTTTCAGTATCGAATGCCTGTTCAAGAGTACGTTTAATGTATTGACTGTCAGTGTCCATCTTTTCTTCAGTGCCGACTGCGATCTGCTGTGCTGCTTCCTGATGGTCTTCCTAAAAAAGTTTCGTTGGTTCACTTCTAGTTGACTCTCGTTGTTTTGGGATCCTAGGGCGCTTCTCTCCGCCGTCTGTACTTCCGCCACCTCGGTTTCCCTAATAAGTGTAGCCTGCAACGATGTTTTTTTTTCTTGGTTGCCGTCATGGCATCCCTTGTTACATTTGCCTCAGTTGCCTCAATGGTATTTAATGTTGGCTCTTTGTCTGCAATGAATGCCCTGCGACTCTGGTGTACGTCTTCAAACTTATATCACCACTAAGCTCAAATCGGAAGCACTTCGGACATTTCGGAACTCGACACACCTGTCTTATGTTCCGTGTGTTTTTACAGCGTAAACAAAACGGTGCAAGACCTGGCATGACGATCAGCGCTATTCCGCTAAATATCTTCATCTGGTGGGTAGGTCTTCAATGTTTACACATGTCTACACTTTCATTTGGGCTAATCTGGTTGTTGGCTCCAAACCATTGAAACCTTTGGCACACTGTGTTTTTGGCAAGTTCAGTCACGTTTCCGAAGGTCTCCAAGACCTTACGTACGACCTTGTCGGGTACATGGAAGGTCACCCAGTGAAGTCTGAGGCGCACTTCAGTGCTGTATGTGTCGCGTATCATACACTTCAGGTTCTTTACCTTGAGTTCCTTGGCTTCCATCACCCGCTGTTTTGCCGCTGCAGATCAAAGGGTCAGAATCTATACGTGATTCATCTGGTAGGATCCAAAGGCGGCGATTTCCTTCAAGACATCACATCTTACAAGCTCCTATCTGAAGTCCTCGATCTGGTAGGATTGTCCTCGGAGGTCACAGTGTAAAAAGGCTGTGTTTAAGCAGTTGCCGCGATCAGCGGTTGCAGGATAACTTTGTATTCACCATTTGGGGCAAAGACGATGATACACGACTGTGGAAGGCCGTTGAAAACGCTTCTTGGGAGCGCGGTATTTTTCAAACGTTCAATTTTCTTGGCCTCTCAGAGAGGCTTCGCCCACGCAGAGACGCTTGGACGGCTTTGGAACGAGCGGGGGTTCGCGTGTTTAGCTATCGCTTTCCACTCTAAAAGGCGAAGCTTAAATGCCCTCCTGTATTTTCTTCAGTTTATGTAACGATATTTGAGAGATCCAAGTACCAATTTATACTTTTTGCAGATTGCGTCACTTATTCGGAGATAGCCTCGCGGTAGGCATAATTAAATTGTAATAGTCTCCTACGAAGATAGATTGCATATCCAAACAGTGTACGAGAGAACTGTGACAATGTCAACAACGGAAATAATTTTCATGAGATTTACCTATTCAATTTGCGAAACCAAACAAAATGCAATTTTAAACATATTAACTCAGGCAGCACAGACACGTTGAAACGACGTCGAAAAAGGTGATGACGTCAGGAACTACATGTCGAAAGAACGTCGAACGTCTGAACGTCAGGTCCCTTCGACGTAATATGGAAAGGCTAATGTCTGGAAAAAAGGTTGGATTTTACGTCGACATAACGTCCCACTTAACAACCTTAGAACGTCGAGTGCACGCCTGAATTGGACGGGAAGTCAAGTGATAACGTTATATCGACGTTGACGCAATGTCCCATTTAACGACCATAAAACGTCGAGTATACGTCTAAACTGAACGGGATGTCAATTGAAAACGTCATATTAACGATAAAATAACGTCCCATTTAACGACATAAAATGTCGGGCGCACGCCTGTGATAACGTCGTGTCAACGTTAAATAACGTCCCATTTGACGGCCATAAAACGTCGAGCATACGTCTAGACTGAACGGGATGTCAATTGATGACGGTCTCGACCTGGGTCACCGTGGAACAATAGAGTCAACCGGATCTGGCTTCATTGCTCGAAGGTATGTTTGCGAAAGCATGTATATTCGGACGGAATAGACCATTTGCTAAATCCCCCAAGCGCCCCGGCCTGCTATCCAGGAATAAAGGGAACGGTGTTCAGCTTCCTAGTGATCGGTAATTTCGACCACTTCCATTATTAGACAGTTTTGGGTGTAATTCGGAGTTACCCTAAACCAGCGTCCTATAGTGCCCAAGGACCTGTCATATCACTCTTAAGATTTGTCGTCAATGGCAACGTTTTCGATACTGTGCATGCTGTCCACCTTCAACCTGGCTTAGCTGCAGAAATCTCTTACATTGATTGTCATTGTCTTACAACTTCAAAGCCGCTGATCTTGAAGTTAGAAACGCTGAAAATGCTGTAAACAGCCCTGCTGACTCCAAGCTAAATCGCTATTTTTTGTTGTTGTGAATTCCGGCTTTTGAGCAATTCCGCTAAAACAACATTCACGAGAATATTAATATGTGTAAGATTTCAGCAGCTCAGCCAGGTTGAAATGTAGATTGCATGCACACTATAAAAATGCTGTCATTGACGTAGAAATTTTAGAAGTGATGTGACAGCACCTTGGGCTCTATAAGGCGCTTGTTTGGGGTGATCAAGGTGTTCGCTCAGTCACGATCGGGACGTCTCGCGCTCAACGTTCAAAGAACCTCCCGAAAAAAACGTAGAACTGACGTCGAATAATGTCGATGACGTCAAGGTGTTGCTCCGCACACTGTTGGTACGTCTCGTGCTCCACGTTCAAAGAACTTCCCGGAGAAACGTAGAACTGACGTCTATTATTGCCAATGACGTCAAGGTGCTGCTCAGACATTGTTGGGACGTCTCGCGCTCAACGTTACAAGAACCTTCAAAAAAACACGTAAAAATGAAGTCGAATATTGTTGATGACGTCAAGGTGTTGCACTGGACATTGTTGGGACGTCTCGTGCTCCACGTTCAAAGAACTTCCCAGAGGAAACGTAGACCTGACGTCTATTATTGCCAATGACGTCAAGGTGTTGCTAAGACATTGTTGGGACGTCTCTGCGCTCAACGTCCGAAGAACCTCCCGAAAAAACGTAGAACTGACGTCAAATAATGTCGATGACGTCAAGGTGTTGCTCACGACATTGTTGGGACGTCTCGTGCTCGACGTTCAGGGAACTTCCCGGAGAAAACGTAGAACCGACGTCGATTAATGTCGAAGACGTCAAGGCGTTGCTCAGGACATTTTTATGACGTCTCGTGCTCGACGTTCAAAGAACTTCTCATACAAGACGTCGAACAGACATCGATTACTGTTGAAGACGTCGAGGTGAAGCTATGACGTTGTCACTGCGTCCGTGTTTGACGTTGTCGGAACCTCTCATGCTGGACGTACCAATGCCGTCGATAAAAAGTTTGTTAAGGACTTCGACGTCGCCCAACGTCGAGGACCTTATTTCGACGTCATCTCGACGTCTTGTGCCTGCAAATGCGAGAGCAAGGTCGTCGCGTATAAGTGGTCGCAGGTCCACTTTACGTTAGTGCCCTCACCTTAGACCGGTTGCAGAACAGGTATTTAAAGTTCGCAACATCGCCACGGGGTGGCGCCTCAACCCCACACAACGCCTATGCAAGCCGAAAATTGCCAGTGACGTCCCCACGGCCACACTTCGGCTTGCCGCGCAGTGGGGGAGGGGGGACGGCGGATGTGCGCCGCAGGGCTGGGCGTGACAGCTCCCCTGCCCGCACCCCCTTCCCGTGAACGCCGCCCCTGCTTGGCGACCGTTCCTGCGGAAGCCTCATTACCAGGCTATTAACCTAGTCTTCGGGCCACCTGTCTACGCAGCCCGTAGCGCAGCCACGCGGCTGCTCAAGCACGGCCCTGCTGTTCCCCGCTTGCACTCGGTTGCTAGATGTTACGTCCGCGCGGCTAGCGTGCAGGTGCGCGCATTCGACGCCCTTGAAAGCCCCTACCGCCGGCTCTGGAGACCTGTGTACGCACACTGGGCGCGCTTCCGTTCTTTGGCCTGCCCACGCCGCTCTTGATGCGCAGTCGCGTTGCTGCATGTCCCCGGGCCGCAAGCGCAGGGAGCGTCCTCTCCTCAGCAGCTGTGCACAGCAACAAAATGGCTGTAGTGCCGTTTTGCGCGCTTCACGCGCGGGTCCTTTGTGCTTGCGCATGCTGACCTGATCTGCTTGCACTAGGGGAGACGAGGAATTTCGGGATTGTTCACACCGCGGAAAGCGTGCTGAGCCGGCTGCATTCACCATGCTTTGTATAGACATATATATAAATATGCTACTGCTTTGCAAATGTCACGCATTTCTGTGAGAATCTGCATGAGGCAGCAGTGATTTCGGATTACCCTCGTTTCTTTATTTCCGCTCTTGAAATAAGTTTAAATTTATTGTGACGCTCGTGACCTTCACTTCCTGCCAAGTTTTTGTGACAGTCCTGAACAGTTTTTGTAACATGACCTTCCCAAATGTGCACACCTTCCAAATTTATTTTCCCGTGCGTCAAGTCACTTCCAGACCAATGTTCGTGACATCGACTTCCCAACCTAGCAGCCCGTTCCAAATTTACTTGGGGCATTCCAAGCCGTGCTTCAGGGTACGTCAAGGTTCACCAAGTGGTTTCTCGTGTGGTTCTGTCTTCAAAACTCCCAGAGTTCCCTTCCGCGATTGTCGACTTTCGAAGGACTTCTAGATCACCGAAGGGCGCGTCGAGCGATCGAGGCAAGAGAATTCGCATGCGGAGGGCAGCATCGGTGAGGAATGGCTTCGTTGGCCTCAGTAAGAAACTAATATTTATTTGTGTCTTGTTCTTGTTTTCTGGCGATTTTGTTTATTTACTGCAATATAATTAATATAAAAAATATACGCGGACAATCCTTTT
>JAZHYW010047492.1:0-13239 GCA_037355805.1 Ixodes ricinus | reverse complement strand
CCTTATGGATTTTCGGTTACGTATTTGCTGGGCCGATTGTCTCTAACAATGGCGATATCCCCGTCGGTCACCAGCGAAATGCACACCGTTCTCCTTCTGTTCACGTTATACCTACGTTCAGCACCACGCCCAACTGAACTCTGGAAGTCGCTTTCGACCGGCCTCTCATATGACGGCTTCCGCGTCTGGGAAATCAACTCGCCGACCTGGGTGACAACAAACAACGCATCCGACAAGCTCCGGCCCGGCTGGGACCAGCCGCTGCCTGGGCGCTGCCATCTTTCCTGTGACGTCACGTATTTGGTTTGGTCATGTGACGAGTGAGTCAAGTGCGTAAATATGGCAGCCGCCTTGTCAGGGAGTCGCTTTCGGTGCAGACCGGAACCCCGGTTTATCGCTCTAAGCCCCTCTACCTCGTTATTGGCGTTACGTCACGTGACGTCACGTCCGGGGTCCCCGCACGGGCGCTGATTGGATGCGAGTGCCTCGTCAGCGTTCGCGTGCGGCGGTTCGCTACGGCAGAAAAATAGGGAGCTTTCGTAAATCCTTTTCGGCGTCCCGCTACGTTCTAGACAACCCGCTACGATACCCCGAACTCTACAGTCAAGGCCATGGGCGCGCAGGCGGAGTAGCGTCTTCTTCGTTGTGGGGGACTTAGCGGAGGAGGAAACGCGGTCTACGAAAACTCCCTAATGTCCCACTAAATCTAGCGGAAAACATTCCCCGCTAAACTTAACGGAAGAAATTCCTCGCTAAATTTAGCGGAAGAATTCTCCCACTAAATTTAGCGGAACAATTTCCCCACTAAGTTTAGCGGAAAAAACTTCCCCGCTAAATTTAGCGGAAAAATCTTCCTGCTAAATTTAGCTGAAAAAATATTTTTTAGCGGAAAACCTTTCCCATTAAATTTAGCAGAAGTATTTTTCCGCTCGATTTAGCGGGCAATTCAGAGAAAACTTCCCGCTAAATGGGAGGGTAGCAAGAGAGGAGGAGGGAAAGGTACGGAGGAGGATCAGGGACATACCCTCCCCTCCGTACCCTCCCTTCTCCTCCTCAAGAGCTGCGAGCTAATTCGGCATTACAGAGATTGTAAACTTCTTTCATTTTTTTTCTTTAAGACTGGTGAAGCGATGATAGAACACGTAAGGAAATATGACCAATATCATGCCGGTGGGTTTTTGACGCTATTTAATTAGTCCCATCAGCTTGTAGCTTCGGCTGCGGCTGGACTTAAGGTGAAACAAAGTATAGATCTAAAAAAAAGAGAAAAAGAACATTACGTGACGTGACGAGACAACTTGATCTTTTTAGCATAAAACTTGAACTTTTGTAGCGTGAGCTACACTGGCCGAGGTTGAGCAGTTTCGCGTGGCTCGCATAATGAGCCGTGCTCCGTGCTGCGCAAGCGCGAGGAGCAGTGACGTCACACGGCGCACAGCTGGCGCGCCGAGCCGCCGCCGCCGCGCGCTCCGCCGCCACCGCGCGCGCCTCGCCGGTCTGCACATTCCAGAGGAGTGACGTCATAGCCGCGGCAGACGCACTGGCGCCGCCGCGTGCCCAGCTGTCCGTCTCCGTTGCGCAGTAGCCAAGTCTGACGCTTACCGGAGCCGCTTGATAGCGCCTCTCATTTTGTGCGCATAAGCTCACGCTACGTATATCCTGGCATAGCCGAGCTAAGCCACCACAATTTTTAGCATGTGAGCCAAACGGCTCACATGCTAAAAAAGACACTAGGTTTGCGACGTAGAAGGTCGCTAGATATGCGGAGGCGAGACACGAGCCTTGGTTTTTCCTTCGTATCTCGACGACGAGAATATTTACAGTAAATTTGAGGGGTGAATAGCTTATAAGTGTCGTGCGTTTGGGTGTTGAGGAAATTGCACCGGGGAACCGAAGTTCACTTTTACTTCCCAACAGACGAGCTACAATGCGACCAAAGAATTAACGGGACACACCAGAAAGAGTGCCAGGTTACGAGTTCTTTGAAGGTATGTCAAGCTGTTTCGCAGGACTATTTTATCGCTGCCCTTTCCAATTGAGACTGTATCACGCAAGGTTATGTAGAGTCCTAGTATGTAGTCGTTTTTTTAACCCCTCCGATTTTTCTGTATTCATAAGGGGAGGCAGTAGGTATTTGCAGGACGGTCTGCGGCTTCCAAAGTGTTTTGGAACATTTTGTTAGTTTTCGCAGGCGAACAACCCGCTCAGAAAATTGTGATTCGTGTTCGGCTTATCAAAATTAGTTACAATAAGCGTTTGTGGCGCCATTCTTATATTTATTTATTTTTCTCCCGAATAATGTTTAGAAGCAACGCATTTTAAATTATGAGACATTAGTTTTTTATATTAATCTGTACAAATTGACTCTTCCTGAATTATAAGTTCACAATAGTTTTGTTAAAATTTTAGAAAGCTAATAAGGATGACTCCGACATAATTCATATATCAGAGGAGTGTGCATGCCGTGAATATTTGAGCACCCGTGGGCATCTGCACGCAGCATTGGCTGGTGTTTTATTGCGCATTCATATTGCCTATTTCCACTCAAATGGTACGAACCGATTGTCTGCTTCAAGCAATCAACTTTTGCGGCACATTTCTGTGCAAAATAATCTAACCCTTTCAATTACTGCCTCAGAAAAACTCTTCAGCGTATGTTTTCTTGTTTCTACGTTTTAGACACAACGTTTAACATAACGGTTAATGAAGAGATCATTATTAATTCTCGTTTGTCATCACAATAAAATATTTGCATTTGGTAAAAACAATATTGGCACGAGAGTGCTTACTTATATGTCTATTTTTTTAAATGTGCACAACACTTTCCAAGAGTCCCTCACCATAAGGAAAACTTATTATTTAAATGAAGAGTTTCAAAAAAGCTCCAAGCTAAAATATTTGAAGGAGTTCCAAATTTAAAAAAAGCCGTTTCAAATTAAAGGTATTTGAATGAGTTGCGATCTAAAAAATTAGTGATTGAAGACCAGTGTATACTTCGGTTTTGTAAACTTCAATTAAATATTTGCGGCGAGGATGTTCTCAAGATTGTTTCTTATCATTAATCTTTTCACGCGTTGTTATTAAATCGACATAGCCTACAAGTGGGGGTTTTCTATTGGACTCCTAAGTAAAAATGTGCATCTCTGTTAACTAGGCCCTCGTAATGCCGGCGCAAATAAGAATCGTACAAGACCTTCCATTCGAACCTGCAGACAGGCATAGCAGGTGCGCCGGCATTGCCAAGCCCAGCAAACTCGCTTTTCCGCGTGCTGGACTAGCTAGCGGGCGCTCAGGTTTTGATTTCAAGAAGGTATTGGTCCAGCTCCTTCTTAGACACTGCAAGCACTGATCTCTTTTTTAGTAGGCTGGATCGCGGATCGAGGCTCATCTTGCCGGGGTCGCGCGGCACAACCGGCAGCCATCGCTTGGCACCAGCAAATGCATGGGAATCTATGGGAGAAACAAGGTAAAATGCCGTTTCTTACCTCAGTAGGTCGTTCTGGACGATGAAACATTTATTATGTTTTCCTAAAATGGCAGTTAATTTTCTGGGCGCAAATATAGAAAGCCTTAGGATACAAGTCTTTTTTTATAATAAATGTTTTGTGGTTGAGGGTCAAAGGTTGCGACTTTGTTGGGCGTAAAAATGTAATGCGGTTATATGACACAAAGGTTGCCGAGAGTAACCTTGGAGAGGTTCGTGGTCTCAAAATCATCAAAGCTTAGCAGACGATAAGTTAGAAGGTTTCTACTGGTGACATCCGCATCGTTTCAAGCGCGTGTGCAGAGTAGTTATGGTGTAAGCGTTTGCTTGGAACTGCAGCGAGGGCTTCTGTAACGAACTAAAACTCGGTGCGTGTCTTTCATATGTTGAACGTCTAATTTATTTAGCAACTTATTCAAGCGACGCCGGCACAGTCCGTGGTGTTTCGGCAGATTTGACCTTTTTGTTTAAATCGGCGTTCGAACCTTTAACAAATACCGATTTTATCTCCAAAGACCCGACATAATGATCGCAGCACACCATAAAATGTTCTCCTTCGAGCACCGCGTTGAAGCTTCAATATTCCTACTTTCGTGTGTTTTTCCTATCGACTTGCGTGTATTGTCTGATGTCAAGCAATGGCCGCCGCTGGTGCCACCGACGCGCTTGCGATCCGCAGTCCAGCCTACTACAATAGAAATCAGCGGCTGCAAGACGCGCTGGCTGAAATGCTGCCACAAGGTAGGCGACGCCGCGTAAATCCACTAATATTAAAGCTTTTTTTTGTTTTGAAAGGGGGGGGAGGTTTTATGTTCTAGGATGTGTTCGTTTCTACTCGTGGACAGACGTTAGTTTACGCCCGTGGACTGTGCATGATGGAAGGCTAGGACGCCGCTTTACGTCGGCATTATATGGTCGCGTCTCGCGGACGCTAGCAGAGGCTCCTCCTTTCTAGTATGGCCTCGTGTACACTATACCGCGACCCCTGGTTGAGAGAAACATTCGGAACGGGGTTACAACACAAAAGCTGTCGCGTTGGAGTAAAAATGACTCGGCACAAAATTGCGTTTAGAGACAGCTTCCTGTTTTACGACGTAGCTTTATTGGACGGTAAAGGCCCCTAGAAAATGAAAGCGAAGATGGAGGAGTGGCCGAGGCGTCCAGAAATCGTATTAGGTTTTAAACACGGGGGTCTCTCGAGATACTCTCCCTTGGGGAACAGGAGAAAGGAGCGAAGAGGCTGTAAATACACCCACTAGGTATTTTTTTTCTTCCGGAGATGATGATAAAACGAAAGGAGGAGAGAAAACCTGGAATTTAACACCTGGATTCGCTTCAGGGAGTTAAAGCGTGCATACAGGCGCCCGGTAATTTTATCGGCACATCCAACGCTTCATTTATTTAATTACGCCGGAACTGCACTCCCTTAATTACTAACGCGCTCCAAAACTGAAGCGCTACCTTTTAGTGGACATTTATGTTTTCTTACAAATATTTCTTGGCTTTTACGTCTCCTTTGAAGTTTCCCTTCTGCTTACACTAGGGCGTATTTTTCCACTCTCTCTGTTTACGGAAAGACAGTGATGGCGCAGGCGAAGTGGTGTATAATTAAAATTTGTTTAAGCCAGCTGAGACTGTGTGGAGAATGAGAAAAATCCAAAAAGGAAGACACAGAAACAAAATGAGAGAAAGTAATGTCTCAAACTCATGTGACTTTTGTATTCAGTGGCACCTTCATATTTATGAAGATGCCACAGAATAAACATACCAACTGAGACTGAGACGTTGTCTTCTCTCATTCTGTTTCTTTCTTTTCCACTTTGGGTTATTACTATTCTTCACCCAGCTTCAAATGGCTTACAAAAATGGTAAATAATCTGTTTGTTTATTAGATAGTCATTTATCAATTTACTTATCTATGAGTGCTGTTGTGTTAATGCGACAAGTGATAGTGTTACAGGCCTTTGTCTGCAGTAAAAAACACGCACTGCAGATATTTTTTTAGAGAATGTAAGGCCGGTGTGGCTAAAAGTTTAATTCGATTTTTACATTCAAGAACTGAATCACGTTTTATTTGGGAGACGTAGTCTCTCAGGGTATGAAAGACCCAGTCGCCGGGATAGTTTATGCGGAGGTGCTAAGCACACTTTCGTCAGTGCCGCTTTATTTTTCGAGAGAAAATAAAACGAAGGTTAATTCTTTTCCTCACCCCAAGCAGTGCGGTCCTGTCCAAAACAAACTCAACACAACTGCATGGAACTGCCTAGTCAAATAGGTCTTCCATATTTTTGGAATTTTTCCACTTTGAGTGCAATCTTCATCCGATCATGGTCACCAGGAGTTTCAGCCTACTCATTTCTAAACTAAAGGCGATTCATGTCCTTCAAACTAAACCTGGTTGCACAAACGAAGTAGGCAGGTGTTATGTGAAGATATTATTTAAACACAAATAAAAGAAATGAAGAACTGATTGGAATAAAAGTGAACTCACTCTGTATTACGCGATTTGCCCGTAATACATGCAATAGGTCTCTTTGATAAAAATAAATGTACTCAGTGATAAAATACCTCGGTCATTCGACCAGTTTGAGAAATCAAAGTGGTTCAAGTGCGGTGACTAGTCAGAATGGAAGTAGTCACGGTAAACATAAACACCTTGAAGGAACAAGTAAAAACAGGTTGTTTATTCGAGGCGTAACGGCGCATGTGTAAGTGCATGGGCGCAAGACTGCCAATCGCATTTGCTCTCCGAATCTATTTACAGGTTTTTGTTTTTCGCCGGTATCTGCGCGTCCTTTGACCGACTTCTGCACTATATGAAGCGCGTTTTTATCTTGAATTCTTGAGACAAAAACTGTTGAAGTTTAGTTCTCGTCGCCGACAAGAATTGAAAGTTCCTGTCTATATGCACAATCCACTTGCTTTTGCGGCCAAGGCCCTGTTCATTGTATCATGTACGTGAAAAGCAGAGATTACCAGTTGATTTTACCGGTGTGCGCTTCTAGAGGTCCGTTTTGCAAAACGGACCTCTAGAAGCACACACCGGTAAAATCAACTGGTAATCTCTGCTTTTCACGTACACGATACAATAAACAGAGCCTTGGCCACAAATGCAAGTGGATCGTGCATATAGACAGGAAATTCCAATTCTTGTCCGCGACGGGAACCAAACATCAACAGCTTTTGTGTCAAGAATTCAAGATAAAAACGCGCTTGATATAGTGCGGAAGTCGGTCAAAGGACACACAGATACCGGCGAAAAACAAAAGCCTGGAAATAGATTCAGAGAGCAAATGCAGTTGGCAGTCTTGCAGTAGTCCATATACTTACACATGCGCCGTTACGCCTCGAATAAACAACCTGTTTTTACTTGTTCCTTCAAGGTGTTTACGTTTTACGTGACTACTTCCACTCTGACAAGTCACCGCACTTGAACCACATTGACTGCTAAAGCTGGTCGAATGACCGACGTATTTTATAACTGAGTACATTTATTTTTATCAAAGAGACCTATTGCATGTATTACGGGCAAAGCGCGTACTACAGAGTCAGTTCAATTTTATTCCAATCAGTTCTTCATTTCTTCTATTTGTGTTCAATAATATCTTCACATGACACCTGCATACTTCGTTTGTGCAACCAGGTTCAGTTTGAGGGATATGAATCGCCTTTAGCTTAGAAATGAGTAGGCTGAAACTCCTGGGGACCATGATCGGAAGAAGATTGCGCTCAAAGTAGACTGAGATGTACCGCTTCCAAAAATATGGAAGACCTATTTGACTAGGCAGTTCCAGGCAGTTCTCTTGAGTTTGCTTTGGGCAGGACCGCATTGCTTGGGGTGAGGAAATGATTTAACCTTCATTTTATTTTCTCATAAAAACGAAAGTGGCACTGACAAAAGTGTGCTTAGCCCCTTCGCATAAACTATCCCTGCGACTGAGTTTTTTATACCTTGAGAGACTACGTCTTCCAAATAAAACGTGATTAAGCTCTTGAATGCAGAAATCGATCTAAACTTCTAACCACACCGGCCTTACACTCTCTAAAAAAAAAACTGCAGTGCGTGTTTTTATTGCGTACAAAGACATGTAAAACTAAGACTTGTCGCATTAACACAACAGCACTAATAAAGAAGTAAATTGATAAAGGACAACCTAATTAACAAACAGATCATTTACAATTTTTGTAGGCCATTTGAAGCTGGGTGAAGAATAGTAATAATCCAAAGTGGAAAAGAAACAGAATGAGAGAAGACAACGTCTCAGTCTCAGTTGATATGTTTATTTAGTGGCATCTTCATAAATATGAAGGTGCCACTGAATACAAAAGTCACATGAGTTTGAGACTTTAATTTCTCTCATTCTGTTTCTGTGTCTTCCACTTTGGATTCTTCGTATTCTCCACACGGTCTCATCTGGCTTAAACAAATTTTAATTATACACCACCTCGCCTGCACCATCACTGTTTTACCGTAAACAGAGAAGAGAGTGGAAAAATACGCCCTAATGTAAGCAGAAAGGAAACTTTAAAGGAGACTTAAAAGCCAAGAAATATTTGTAAGAAAACACAAATGTCCACTAAAATGGTAGTGCTTCAGTTTTGGAGCGCGTTAGTAATTAAGGGCCTGCAGTTCCGTCGTAATTAACTAAATGAAGCGTTGGATGTGCCGATAAAATTACCGCGCGCCTGTACGCATGCTTTAACTCCCTGAAGCAAATCCAGGTGTTAAATGCCAGGTTTTCTCTCCTCCTTTTGTTTTATTATCATAGCCGGAAGAAAACAAAATTACTAGTGGGCGTATTTACAGCGTCTTCACTCCTTTTCCTGTTTCCCAAGGGCGAGTATCTCGAGAGATTCCCGTGCTTAAAAGCCTAATTCGATTTTTGTACGCCTCGGCGACTCCTCCATTTTCGCTTTCATTTTCTAGAGGCCACTGCCGTCAAATTAAGCAACGTCTTAATAGCGGAACCCTTCTCTAAACGCAATTTTGGTCCGAGTCCTCTTTACTCCAACGCGACAGCTTATATGTTGTTAACCCCGTTTCTACTGTTTTTCTCAACCAGGGGTGGCGGTCTAGCGAACACGAGTCCATACTAGAAAGGAGGAGCCTCTGCTAGCGTCCGCGAGATGCGACAATATAATGCCAACGTAATGCGGCGTCCTAGCCTCCCATCATGCACAGCCCACGGGCTAAACTAGCGTTTGTCCACGGGCAGGAACGAATCGAATGCATCCTAGAAGACAAAACCTGTGCCCCCCTTCCCCCCCCCCCCCACCTAAAAAAAAAAAAAAGCTTTAATATTTCTGGATTTACGCGGCGTTGCCTGCCTTGCGTCAGTATTTCAACCAGGGCGTGTTGCTACCGCTGATTTCTATTGTAGTAGGTTGGACTGCGTATCGGGAGAGAGTCAGTCGCACCAGCGGCGGCCATTGCTTGACATCAGCCAATCCACGCGAGTGAACAGGAAAAACATACGAAAGTAGGAATATTAAAGCTTCAACGCGGTGCTTGAAGGAGTTAATTTTATGGTGTGCTACGATCATAATATCGGGTCTTTGGAGATAGAATCGATATTTGTTAAGTGTTCGAACGCTGATTAAAAAAAACGATCAAATCTGCCGAAGCATCACGGACTGCACCGGCGTCGCTTCAGCATCGCTAGCTTTAGTTGCTAAATAAATGACACGTCCAAGATATGAACGACACGCACCGAGTTTTAGTTCCTTACAAAAGCCCTCGCTGCAGTTCAAAGCAACAGCTTACACCAAAAGTACTCTGCAGAAGCGCTTGAAACAATGCGGATGTCCCCAGTAGAGGACTTCTAACCTATCGTCTGCTAAACTCTGATGATTTTGAGATCATGAAATTATCCACGGTTACTATTGGCAACTCTTGTCTCATTGAGCCGCACCACGGTTTACGCCCAACGGAGTTGCAACCCCACCCTCAAACAGAAAAGATTTATTAAAAAATATAATTTTCTCCTACGGCTTTTTATAATTGCGCCCAGAATATTAAGTGTCATTTTAGAAAAACATGATATAAGTTTCATCGTCGAGAACGACCTGCTAAGGTGAGAAACTGCAGTTTTCCCGGTTTCTCAAAAATAGAGTCCCGTGCTTTTGCTGGTGCCAAGAGATGGCTGCCGGCGGTGCCGCGCGACCCCTGCAAGATGAGCCTCGATCCGCGATCCAGCCTACCACAAAATAGGTCAGTGCTTGCCGCGTCTGACAAGGAGCTGGACCAATACCTTTGAAGGAACCAGAGGTCTCTTGAATTTATTTACCGCGGAGACTATTTACATCAGTATACGTCGCAGAGCTGTCCCGTCGGTGTGTTCTGTCTCGAGCCGCCTTGCAGGCCTGTGTCTTCTTCTTTCTCTACCACCCCAGTTGGCTTGTCCGCTACAAAAGCGCCCCCCTCCTCTAGCAAGAAGGTCCAGGTTAGGATCTGCTTGCGAGTAGGCTCAGATGCCATCTAACAGACTATCGCTGGTTGCGAGGGGTTTTAGGGCATGTCATGAAGGTAGTGAGTCTCGTTCCGCTTTTGATTGGTTGGAAATACGGGCGTAAAAACTGGGGAGCTTAGAGTGTTCGCATAGAATGTAGTGTGTGTGGCAATCAGTGTTCAAACGAGGGTGGTAACGTCGTTTGTCTGAGTGTAGAAAACAGCTCGATGTAGTCAGGTACATACACTGGTTGGTGACTATGAATGCAGGTTTCATCCTATCTACTGACACGGTTGCGTTGCGTCCATTGATGTCACGGTGCAAATACTTGTCATGACGGTCAATGACACGGAAAGGAGCATCGTACGGAGGCTCTAATTGTTTTCGAACTACGTCGTGACGAACAAATACATGGGTGGAAGTGATGAGGTCGTCAGGAACGTACGATTGTTTAGGTCGTTGCACCCGCGGTGCTACTGGCTGAAGAGCGCGCATGTCCCTTCTTCTTTCTCTGCCACCCCAGTTGGCTTGTCCGCTACACCTTCTTGAAATCAAAACCTGAGCGCCCGCTAGCTAGTCCAGCACGCGGAAAAGCGAGTTTGCTGGCCTTGGCAATGCCGGCGCACCTGCTATGGCTGTCTGCAGGTTTGAATGGAAGGGCTTGCACGATTCTTATTTACGCCAGCATTACGAGGGTCTAGTTAACAGAGATGCACGTTTTTGCTGAGGGTCAAAAAGAAAAACCCCACTTGTAGGTTATGTCTACTTAATAACAACGCGTGAAGAGAATAATGATAATGAAACAACCTTGAGAACATCCTTGCCGCAAATATTTAATGGAAGTTTATAAAACCGAAGAATACGCTGGTCTTCAATCTCTTATATTTTAGATCGCTACTCATTCAAATATTTTTACATTGAAACTCCTTCAATTTTCTTTTTTTAATTTGAAACTTCTTCAAATATTTTAGGTAGGAGTTTTTTTTTTAACTCTTCTTTTAAATAATAAGTTTTCCTTATGTTGAGGGACTCTTGAAAAGTGTTGTGCACATTTCTTAAAAATATACATATAAGTGAGCACTCTAATGCTAATTTTGTTTTTACCAAATGCAATTATTTTATTGAGATGACAAACAAGAATTAATAATGACCTCTTGATTAAATGTTTTGTTAAGCGTTAGTTGTGTCTAAAACATAGAAACGAAAAAGCGTACGCTGAATAGTTTTTCTGAGGCAGAAATTGAAAGGGTTAGATTCTTTTGCACAGAAATGTGCCGCAAAAGTTGATTGCTTGAAGCAGACAATCGGTTCGTACCATTTGAATGAAAATAGGCAGTATGAATGCGCAATAAAGTACCAGCCAATCGGTGCCATCATTATTAGCTTCTATAATTCTAACAAAACTATTGTGAACTGATAATTCAGGAAGAATCAATTTGTACAGACTAATATAAAAAAAAACTAATGCCTAATTTAATTTAAAATGCGTTGCTTCTAAACACCATTCCGGAGGTAAAATAAAATATAAGAATGGTGCCACAAACGCTTATCGTAACTATTTTGACAAACCGAACACGAATCACAATTTTCTGAGCGGGTTGTTCGCCGGCGAAAACAAACAAAATGTTACAACACACTTCGGAAGCCGCAAACCGCCCTGCGAATACCTACTGGCCCCCTTTAAGAATACAACAACAACAAAACAAAAAATCGGAGGGGTTCAAAACTACTGCATACTAGGCTATGGCTCTACATAACCTTGCTTGATTCAGTTTCAATAGGAAAGGGCAGCGACAAAATAGCCTCGTGAAAGAGCTTGACATACCTTCGAAGAACTCGTATCCTGATACCCTTTCTGAGGTATTCCATTAATTCATAGGTCGCATCGTTGCTCGTTTGCTGGGAAGTAAAAGTTAACTTCGGTTCCCCGGTGCAGTTTCCTTAACACCCCAACGTACGAAACTTATAAGCTATTCACCATTCAAAGGCGCTGTAAATTATCTCGTCGACGAGATACGAAGGGAAACCAAGGGTCGTGTCTCGCCTCCGCATATCTAGCGACCTTCTACGTCGCAAAACCTAGTGTCTTGTTGTTTGTTTTTTTTCGCATGCGAGCCGAATGGTGTTTGATCATGTTGTCTCGTCACGTCGCGTAATGTTCTTTTTTTATTTTTATTAGATCTATACTTCGTTTCACCTTAAGTCCAGTCGCAGCCGACGCTACAAGTTGATGGGACTAATCAAACAGCGCCAAAAGCGCACCGGTATAGTGTTCGTCATATTTCTTGACGTGTTCTCATCGCTTCACCAATCGTAAAGAAAAAAAATGAAAGACGTTTACAATTTCTGCAATGCCGAATTAGAGCGCAGGTCTTGAGGAGGAGGAGGGGAAGGTACGGAGGGGAGGGCATGTCTTTTCTCCCCCTCCGTACCCTCCCTCCCCTCTTCTGCTACCCTACCATTTAGAGGGAAATTTTCGCAAAATTTCTCGCTAAATCTAGCGGGAAACTATTTCTGCTAAGCTTAATGAGGAATTTTTCCCGTAAATATTTTAGCTATCTTTAGCGGGCAAATCTTTCCGCTAAATTTAGCGGGGAAATTTTTCCGCTAAACTGCGGGAAAGTTTTTTCCGCTAATTTTAGCGGGGAAATATTCCCGCTAGATTTAGCTGGGACGTTAGGGAGTTTTCGTAGACCGCGTTTTCCTCTCCGGTAAGCCCTCCGCAACGAAGAAGACGCTACTGCGCCTGCGCGCCAATGGCCGTGACTGTAAAGTTCCGGTTATCGTAGCGGCTTGCAGAGAACCTTGCGGAAAGGCTCAAACGATTTACGAAAACTCCCTATTTTTCTGCGTGATTTAGGGAGGAATTTTTCCTCCATATTTAGTGGCAAACATTCTCCGCTAAATTTAGCGGGAAATTTTTTCATAATTCAAAGCGCGGTTACGCCAGCTAGCATTATTCTCATAATGAAACGCGCCCGGTTACGCCGACGGCGACGGCGACGGCGACGCCGCTCAAGCCGGAAACGGGCGCCTAACAGCTGCGCTCTAAAAGGCCCAGTGACTTTGGACGCTGCTTGATTACTACCCATATAGCTCGTATCATCGGTTGCGTCCGGACTTAAGTTGAAACAGTCTATAGTCGTAACGGCCTATAGCACTCTTTCATTCCTCGCCCCTTTGAACGAAGACAACTAGCATGACGACGCAAAAAGAAAACAAAAAGGAAAAATTACATCATCCCGGCGCAATTTGGCATGTGTCGTCATCGTCGTCAAAGCTGCTTGTTGGTGAAGACGTTCTGCT